>JASAND010005943.1:0-16162 GCA_030248195.1 Trissonchulus latispiculum | reverse complement strand
TGTACTTCGTTCAGTTACGTATTGCTCCAAATGAAAACTTTCATTTTTGGCCGAAAATCGCCTAAGTCCCCACCCCACCCCACCACAGCACTCTACAGCCACTTTGAGCGTCCAGTTCTATGACAAAAGTTGCTCAGCTCGCTTAGGGCTTTCATTTGAGTACCAAATTTGACCACTTTTGAAAACTTTCATTTTTGACCGAAAATCGCCTAAGTCCCCACCCCACCCCACCACAGCACTCTACAGCCACTTTGAGCATGCAGTTCCCAGACAATTAAAGTTGCTCAGCTCGGTTAGGGCTTTCATTTGGTACCAAATTTGACCACTTTTGAAAACTTTCATTTTTGACCGAAAATCGCCTAAGTCCCCACCCCACCCCACCACAGCACTCTAAGCCACTTTGAGCATGCAGTTCTATGACAAAAGCTGCTCAAAGCTCGCTTAGGGCTTTCATTTGGTACCAAATTTGACCACTTTTGAAAAATTTTATTTTCGACCACTTGACCCCCCCACCCGATTGACCCTTCAAACGGCAAAGTCAGAACCAGCCCAGCAAAATAGGTACATCGGACGGCAAAACGGATACCGGGAATGAGCTGGGCACACCAGAAAACCCCTATAGACAAAGTTTTGAGAGGCCAGGTAGAGCCTACTATGAACCTCCAGGAAGCGGTTTCCGACATGACCATCCAGACGGCAAAAGTGGAATCAGCACAGCAAGATGGATGAGTCCTACGGCAAAAAGGACACCGGGAATGAGCTGGGCGCACCAGAAAACCCCTACATAGACAAAGTTTTGAGAGGCAGAGTAAAGCCTACTATGGACCTCCAGGAAGCGGTTTTCGACTTTACCCTCCCGACAGCAAAAGTGGAACAAGCCCAGCAAGATGGGTGGTCTGACGGTAAAACTGACTGCGGGAATCGATTCTCCGTGCCAGAAAACCAATGTATGGAAGATTTGAGCGTTCAAAGTTAAATGATAGCGAGAAATTTCTGATTTTTCATTTTTCGAATTTTCGTATGTTTGACGGGCCACTGTGGTCGCTAGGAAGTGATCAGAGAAACGCAACCTGGACCGTTAGTTAGTTCAATATATGTAATTTCTGAAGATAAAAAGAAATCAGCTCCAGCTCGTAACGTTCGACCTGAGCGACGACCACGAAAATGGTCACTTTTCGCTGAGCCGACTTTGCGGCGCCACTGCGGCAGCTAAAAGCGCGCAGCTGCGGCGCAAAAAAAGTTGTGATTCTTAAATTCTTTAGAGGGTACTACTAGGCCCCATAGCCCTTTAGGTTGGCCCACCCGCTGCAGATCACGTGAAAGCGGCGAACATTATGTACAATACAACCATCAAATAGGAGAAACCGGAAAAAAAAAAACATCGCCGCCATAACCGGTCCGGGGCGCAACTTTTTAACGGTAAGTGATACGGGGCTGAAAACTTCACAGGCCATACTAAACTCGATGTGCTCTACAATTTGCGCAACAAATCTGCGCAGGATCTGCGTCAGGATTTTGCGCTGCTTCTGCGTAGCTTATTTTACACTGTCTCCAGCCACTTTTCATAGATGCTTACGGGAATGCTGCCGCGACCCCTATGCGATCCCCTTAGGCACGCAGTTTTGGACTCTTCAGGACAAAATTTCCCACGGGGTCGGAACCATGGCGGTGGTAGGGCGCCACAGCATGATGGGGAGACTGGGCAGAAAAAGGGAGCCCGGATTTGAATTCCTGGCTCCCAAAAACCCTCCTAGAACCCATTTTCGCGGATGGGGACCGTCGGAATGAAAATTTTTCCACGGGCTCACATCCCAAAAACCGGTTTCGGCGCACTACAGGACGCGGTTCAGCAGCTGCATTAAATCTGGTATTTTTTCCGAAACCGGCCCCCAATTTTCGACCAACTTTACCCCCCCCCCGATTTTTGACTTACTTACCCTCCCCCAACTTTTGGCTACCCCCCGAACCCCCCCTACGATTTTTGGACCCAAAAAGTTAGCTTAATTTGGCCGAAAAATGTCATGTTTTGAAACTATTTTCTAAAGTATTGACCTAAACTCTATATAAAACGGTACAAAAAACCTAAAACGAATAAGAACAAGCTTTATTGCGATGAAAAAAGGGCTAAATTACAGAAAATTTTGAACTTTTTGGCCATTTTTCGAAATTTCTGAGGTCCGAATATTCTGGGGGGGGGGGGGTTACCCCCATAACAATACGGAGGTCGGCCAAGATTTACCCCCCCCCCCCAGACCTAGACCAGGCCTAAGACTGTGTTTTTTATTTGCTCAAAAAAGTGCGCAATGACACACTTTTTTTTCTGAAATGAGCAAAAAATTTTGGGCTTGTGCGCACGCTTGCGCAGTTTTTCCAGAGTCAGAAAAAAGAAATTACTAAGATTATTCACTGAAAAGGTTCATAAAATTTGCTCGTGGGTGGCAATTTTACAAAATTTTTTTAAATTTTTCTTAGAGGCAGGCCTGTTGCGGTTCCTTTTTTCCTTTTATTTCCTTTTTTTCGAGACCTTCCTTTTATGTCCTTTTTTTCGCCCAAAATTCCTTTTATTTCCTTTTTTTTCTGGCTGACTTCAAAAAGTCTAAGAAATTTCAAAATTTTTAAGCAAAAATTGCATTTTTGCCCATATTTTTTCAAAAATTTCCGGCTTCGCCGGGATGTGATCGTATGGATTCTAATTTCAAAGCTGGTTTTATATTTTGGACGTAATATTTAATGATTAGGGATGCACCGGGGCCTGGCCACGGCCCCGGCACCGGAGCCAGGCCCCGGTAGTCAGGCCCCGGCTTCAACCGGGGCCTGAACTCAGCTAACTTTGTAGATGTTTTAACTTGTCTTTTTACTGGAATTTTCCAACTTTTGACGGCAAAAATGAATAAAAACAAGGAGATAGTCACTCGGCTCAACGAAAACAACATTAATATATATATATAGTGTTTGTACCAGATTTTCGTGACCTGTTAAAATTTGTAAAAATTTGAGCTACTTTCTGTCTTTAAGGCTCCGGCCCCGGTACCGGGGCCGCGATTTGGCCCCGGTCCTGACCGGGGCCGAGAGCTGGCCCCGGCGCCGGTAGTGGCGGCCCCGGTGCATCTCTATTAATAATATATACCTTGAGCTGGCTTTACGTATTGTATTTGGTCTATTTGGCTGGAAAAGTGTAGATTTAATTTTAGTTACGGCTGAGCTTTTGCCGTTTCTAGAGTGCATGAAATAGCCAATTTTAACGATTTTATTTTGTTCAGCACATGTATTGTTTTGTTACGTAACGCAAATTTTGATGGTTGTTGGTAGTTTCTTATCATAAAAATCTAAAAAGTCCACCACTGTATAGTCCTGTCCACTATAAGTCTGTGCAGGCCCGCACCCAGGATTTTGATAAGGGGGTCCAAGGTGAGTGCAACGGGGGGTCTGGGGGCGCAGCCCCCCCAGAAGTTGAAAATTTTTTATTTGTGCCCGAAAACAGTATATTGGACATTACTTTTTTGCAAAAAGTAAATTATCGCGCCGAAGGCGCGAACATTTTTAAAAAATAGCTATTTTTGCCATAAAAATAGCAAACATTTTCCATTTTGTCATCCCAAAAGGGGGGTCTAGATTCCTTGAACCCCCCCCCCCCACCTGGTTGCGGCCTTGAGTCTGTGTATATATATGCATAAAAGTTTACAGGCGGCAGTATTAAATTTTATCAGATTAAATTTTTAAAGCAAAAATAATATGAAATGCGATAGCGTAGTAGCAAGAAAATAGCCTTTAAAGTTTGTTATTTTTGCCGGTTTTCATCGGAAAAATTCCTTTTTTTCCTTTTTTTCTGTTTCAAAATTCATTCCTTTTTTTTATTCCTTTTTTCTGAGGAAGGCCGCGCAACAGCCCTGTAGAGGCACCCCAGACGCAGTTATGTGCAGTCATAACTACGTATTATCTTTGAAATCGAACTAAATGACTAGGGTATGCAACTCATTGTAAATTCATATTCTCACATATTATATTCTTTGAGTATTTGACTACACTATCACCGGAAAAACTTTTTCTGTTGCCTTTATTTTTTAACTTTCTGCTTTGGTTAGTGGGCTTTTTGGTATTTTTATAGAATTTGGCAGCTTCTGAGGGCTCCGATTCCCTTGTATGGCTTGGTGATTTATATATGCACTAATCAGGCTATTCAGTTTTTAGTACATAAGCTGTCGTTCTTAACATTCTAAAAATGTCATGCAATTGCAAATATGTACGTAATCGTAAACGTAATTAAACTAAATTATAGTATACATTTTCGGCTATGCGCACTTTGTTAACGAATTCGCAAAAAATTTAGAGGCAGTGCGCAGTAGAGCGCAAAAGAGTTTGAGCAAATAAAAAACACTGGCCTAAGATTTAGCAAAAATCTGAAAATCTGGGGGGGGGGTCGCCAAAATTTGTCATTTTGGTGGGGGCGGGAGTCGGTCACCCCATAGTTTCCCTGGAACTTTGGTCTTTGGTTCCCCCCCCCACTCGACCTCTTCCCCCCCCCCACTTTTTTGGGCTTCCCCCCCCCCACTCACCCTGAGGTGCCCAGAAAATGCCAAATTTTTAGGATTTTTGGTCAAAATTTTACCGGCGTGGCCGGAAATTTTTGGTAAAAAATCGTCTATTTTGGTGCCAAAACTTAATTTTTGAGCACCTTTAAGCTTAGTTATAACAGTATATGTAGAAAACGGGCTTTTTATACGGTATTTTTGGCATTTTTAGCCCATTTTGTCGCCCCCACTCTTACACCCCCCACTTATTTTTGCTTAAAAACCCCAGTGCGATGGGGGTATATACCCCCCAACCCCCCCCCAGAAATTTCAAAAAATGGCCAAAAAATGCAAAATTTTCTGTAATTTAGCCCTTTTTTCATCAAAATAAGGCTTGTTCTTAACGTTTTGGGCCGTTTTAAAGCGATTTTAGGTCAAAATTTTAGAAAAAATTTTCAAAAAACCATTTTTCAATCAAATTTTGTTAACTTTTTGGGTCCAAAAATCGTTGGGGGGGGTTAGCCAAATGTTGGGGGAGGGTAAGTCAAAAAATCTGGGGGGGGGGGTAAATTTGCCCGAAAATTTTTGGGGGGAGACGTACCCAGAGGTTCACCGGAAACTATGGATGGGGGGTATAAACTTCGGAAATTTGGTGGTCGACCCCCGATATGTGATGGGGAGTACATACCCACCCGAACCCCCCCCAAAATTCGGACCTCAGAAAATTCAATAAATGGCCTAAAACGCAAAATTTTCTGTATTTTAACGCTTTTTTGTTGAAACCGGGCTTGTTTTTATCGTTTTAGGCGATCTTACACCGCTTTAAACCAATTTTAAGCCAAAATTTGAGAAAAATTTTTCAAAAAATTACTATTTTTTAACAAAATTTAGCTAACCTTTTGACACCAAAAAGTGCTGGGGGGGGTAACCAAAAGTAGGGGGAGGGATAGTCCAAAAATCTGGGGGGGAGGTAACGTTGGTCGAAAATTTGGGGGGGGGGGTGGGCATAGTTTCCCTGAACTTTGGGTCTGGGGGGTTAAATCTTGGCCGACCTTCGAAATGGAGCGGGGCGCCCCCCCCCCCCCCCCCCCCCCCAGAAATTTCGAAAAATGGCCAAAAAAATGCAAAATTTTCTGTAATTTAGGCCTTTTTTCATCAAAATAAGGCTTTGTTCTTAACGTTTTGGGGGAAAAAGAGCAGTTTTAAAGCGATTTTAGGTTCAAAATTTTAGAAAAAATTTTTCAAAAAATGACCATTTTTCGGAACCAACTGTAGCCAACATTTTGGGTCCAAAAATCGTTGGGGGGTTCGGGGGGGTAGCCAAAAGTCGGGGGAGGGTATATAAGTCAAAAAATCAGGGGGGGGGGGTGGGGTAAATTTTGGTCAAAAATTTGGGGGGGGACATCCCCCCAAAGGAAACTATGTATAATCGTGCATTCACGATGACGTGACTATGTACATTCAACGAAAAAGTATCGATTTTTTTAGGAGGGGTAGGAAAAAATTTTTAGGGAGGGGTTGGCGTTGGCGACCCCTCCATTTGGGGGAAGGGGTCCCCCCAACATAGGTGTACCTTGTGAAAACGTTCGGGGAGGGGGTAGCCGAAATTAGGGTGGGTGGGGTCAGCCGTTTTGAGGTGCGGTGGGGGGGGTCCGGAAAAATCGAATTTTGGGGGGGGGTAAAAAATTTTTTTGGTCAAAAATTTAGAAAAATTCGCAAATGTGCTAAAAAAGCGTTATTTGCAACTAAAATTCAAAAATATTTCTTCATTTTTGCTCATTTATTCGAAAAAACTTGGATTTTTTGCAAAAATTTTGAATTTTTCCAAAAAATTTCGAATTTTTACTATATAATTTTGAGGCGAAATTTTCAAAATTTTGAGGGTGGGGTCTGTGTCCAAAATTTCGAGGGTGGGGTCAGCACATTTCCATTTGGGGGGAGGGGTTCCCCCCCACCCCCCCCCAGGTACACCTATGCCCCCCAAACACACCTATGCCCCCAACCCCCCCCCCAAAGGAAACTATTTGTCACCCCCATAGGTGTAACGGAGATTTGGGGTGGGGGGGCTCCCCCCCCCCCAACATTTTCTGGGGGCCCCCCCTCTGGAGACCCCCCCCAGGACCCCCCCCCAACCCTCCCCCAAAAAAGTTTTCAATTTTTATGTCAAAAATCGCATTTTCAGCCGTTTGTAATACTAATAAACATCGAATCATGAAGTAATTTTTACATTAGACAGTGGTTTTAAACTCTAAAACTTGATTGTCCAGGTGTTTCTAAGTTCAAAAGAAGGCTAATATTCAGTCAAAAAGTCCATAAAACTATTAAAAACTTGTATTTCTCGCAATAACAAGTACATTAAGCCAAAAATTTGGGACTTTTTGAAAATTTTTGCAAAATTTACCCTAAAAATACCCTATTTTTGGCCAATTTTCGCGCCTTCGGCGCGACTATCCCCCCCCCCCAGTGGGGGGGGGACGTCCCCCCCAAAATTTCGGGGGGGGGGGGGTTGAAAAATGCTTGGGGGGGCTACCCCCCCCCAACCCCCCCACCTTACACCTATGGTCACCCCCCACCATAGGTGTGGCTGGGCAAAAAATGTGGGGGGGAGGGGTCCGACAGAGGGTGGGGGACCATAGTTTCCCCGGGGGGGGGGGGGGGGGGTTGCACACGAAGCCCATTTCTAGAAAACAATTAGAAAACAATTATTTTTTCTGATTGTGTTCTAATTCTTTTCTAATATACAGATATTTTTTCTAATTTTTTTTCTAATTTTTTCTAATTGTTTTCTAATCTAGAAAACAATGAGAAAGTTTTGAAATTTTGTTTTCTAACTATTTTCTATTTGTTTTCTGTTGTAGAAAACAATTAGAAAATAAATAGTATTTTTCTGATTGTTTTCTAAAAGCTACAAAAAGGCGAAATAACGTTAGTTTTATGGATTTTTAAACTAAAGCGCAACTAGTCGGGTCTAAAAATTATATAAGAATTCACTGAATTGCAAAAATTGCCCTATGTTTATGTGTCCTTAATTTTGACCGAGCCAAATGTCATGAGTGTACTGTATGTATTATCGAGGACACTACGCCATCTTATGCTGTCAGACTTGGGCAATTTGAATAGTGGGTGGGTTTATTTTCCCCCATTTGGGGCTTCCCCCCGCTAATTTTTTACTTATTGCCGGCCTAACGGAACAACTTAGAGAAGTAAAAATGGGTTTAAAAGAAAGTTCTAAGCACGCCATGTACGATGGTATGCAGGCGCGTAGCCAGGGGGGGGGGCGAGGGGGCATGCCCCCCCCCGAAATCGGAGAGAAAACAAAAAATTTTAATGAGTAGCAGCAGCGAGAATAAATATTTTGAAAAATTTTCGCCTGCGGCGCTACTTTGAACGAAAATATCTCAAAAATCTCCATATTTTGCTTGAAAATTTCCACCAACTGTTTAGTTGCGGTAGAAATTTCAGAGCATTTTTGGCTTGCCCCCCTCCGAAATTTTTTTCTGGCTACGCTAGTGATGGTATGTATATATATATTCTCAACTAGCCCTTATAACAGAAAAGTTTTAGCCAAAATCAGAAAACGTGGATTTTCCCCTGGGCTATACACTTTTCTGAAAATAAAAGCGTCGCAAAATTTCGAAATTCTTAGGTTATGGAGGTGTCTTGTCTGGGCTTATTCTACGGGGGGGCGTCCTATAGCCACCAATTATTTCCGTTGAGTTGGTACAAAATTTTTCAAAAAAATTTGGGTCGGTTGTCTCTCCAAAGTGGGGTTTCCCCGTGTTTCCCCCTCCCCAACGGTGCATCCGATCGATCTAATTTTTACTGTGTGCAAAGAGTTATAACGTACGTCAAGTGCAAGTCAGCTGGCCAGCTTTAACTACAAATTAAAATTTTGGTATCATTGGATAGCCCTCAATTTGTAGTATATGTAGTAGCTTTCCTTTTAATTTGTAGTTGTAAGGTTAATGAGAAATCAACGCTTAAGGGCCCGGGGGGGGGAAGAAATTTTCGGGGGGGGAAGATTTTTTGCCAAAATGAGCCAAAAAATGGTATTTTTTGGCGTACGTTGCATGGTGAAACGCAAAAAGTTCTCAAAAATGCCAGAATTTAAGCTAAAAATAGCTATTTTTACGAAAAATCTCCGGCGAAGCCGGAAAATTTTTGAAAATTGGCCTATTTTTGGCAAAAATTTGGGCCTCCAAAAAATCCCGGGGGGGGGGAGCAAAAATCCGGGGGGGCGATTTCGGGGGGGGGAAGGCATTTTCGGGGGGAAGGTCAATTTCGGGGGGGGGGGCCCGCCCCCCCCTGGAAAAAATACCCGTGTGGTGGGGTGGGGGGGGGCCTGAGGCGATTTTCGGTCAAAAATGAAAGTTTTCAAAAGTGGTCAAATTTGGTACCAAATGAAAGCCCTAAGCGAGCTGAGCAACTTTTGTCATAGAACTGCATGCTCAAAGTGGCTGTAGAGTGCTGTGGTGGGGTGGGGTGGGGACTTAGGCGATTTTCGGTCAAAAATGAAAGTTTTCAAAAGTGGTCAAATTTGGTACCAAATGAAAGCCCTAAGCGAGGTGAGCAACTTTTGTCATAGAACCGCATGCTCAAAGTGGCTGTAGAGTGCTGTGGTGGGGTGGGGTGGGGACTTAGGCGATTTTGGGTCAAAAGTAAAATTTTTCAAAAGTAATCAATTTTGATATCAAATGAAAGCCCTAAGTGAGCTGAGCAACTTTTGACATGAAACCATCCACCAATATTTGCTGTGCCAAATAACGTCACGTGCCCATGAAACTTTTGTCTTTACTTCTTCAACCGGAATTTAAAGGTTATATATACCTATTTATATTTATTATATATTTAAATATATTTAAAGGATATATATATATATACGATACAGCCAACACACACATATTATCCTCTTTTGTGCGGAGCATTTTTGTTACTTGTAATTTGTAGTTAAATCTGGTCAGCTGACTTGGCTTACGTGGAGTTATACACTTGCCATCATTGCCTACTTCTAGCCCAACCCAGTCAAAAGTTACATCGGTCCAAACTTTTGGCAAATTTTCGGATAGTTGGACCAAAAAGTAGGTGTCATTTCCAAAATGTCAAACAATGAACAAGAGTGAACCAAATGACTTGATCTTCGCAAACGTAGGTTAAAAAAGTTGCGCTTTCTCGTGGTATGTTTTAAAGTTCATACCTCCAACTCGTGACACTGGAGGCGGGTGGGTTTTTCTCTCACAATGAAGGTAGGTTTTTCACCCCAAGGCTATATATATATGTAATTATATATATTTTTTGGGAACCTGACTATACGTAATATACGTATACACATCGTACCTACATATATACCTGTTGTGTATTCTCTGCACATAGTAAAAGTTATACATAGATCCGTTGCACTGTTAGTAGTTAGGCAAGTAGGCGATTTTCAAAGATTTTGTTTCAAGATAAAATTTTACGTAGACCAAAAAGACCAAAAATTTCGGCGCAGCCTGAAAAAATTTTGACCAAAACTCCTTAAAATTTGACATTTTCTGGGCACCTTATAGTGAGTGGTTGGCACAAAACTTGACTGCTAAAGTTCACCTCAGCTAACCTCCCATGAATATATATCGCGTCAATTCAATTTTTTCGTGAAATGTCTGTGCGAAATTCGCCAACTTTGGCGAAACTTGCTGTAATACCTGCTGGGTATACTTTAGGCGAAAAAAAGTGGGGGTGGGGAGAGTTGGGGGGGAGAGCCCTCCCCCCACTAGTGGGGGGGGGGGGGGTCCAAAAGTGGGGGGGGGGGAATCCAAAGTGGTCTAAAATTGTCAAAATGCAGTAAAAATATATAGTCTATTTTCTGCATATACTGCTATAACCAAGGCCGCACCCGGGGGGGGGGTTCAAGGGGTCTAGACCCCCCCTTTTGGGATGACAAAGTGGAAAATTTTTGCTATTTTTATGGCAAAAACAGCTATTTTTAAAAAAGTTTCGCGCCTTCGGCGCGATTATTTATTTTTTTGCAAGAGATTAACGTCCAATGTACTGTTTTTGGGCAAAAATGCAAAAATTTTTCAACCGGTTGGCCAGTCTCGCTAGGGGGGTACTCCGCCCCCCACGGAGAGGCCGACCCCCCCCCCCTGTCCCCCCCTTTCCTCTAAATTGCGACTTTTAGCTTTGGCAGGGTCTGGGAAAAATGCCTATAAATCAGATATAAAGAGCTGAAGATGGTTATTTATAGCAATTAAAAGGTAATATACGCACTTTAAACCCCACTTGGGCTAATTTTGGCCCTTTTAGCCCAAATTTGTCAATTTTTATGCCCGGTCTCGCCCGAAAACTATTGACAGAAGCTTTTGAGAAAAAGGGATTTTAGCAAAAAAAAAGTGGGAAAAATTTAAGGGGGCCCCCCCCCCAAAATTTAGGGGGGGGGTGGGGTCCCCCGACCAACGTATCACCTTCCCCCCCCCCAACCGAGACTTGGCCAGTCTCGGTCTCGATCTCGCTCACCCAAAAGTCTCGGTCTCGGACCGAGACTGGAAATTTTTTGAAAACATCTAATTTTGGCGAAAATTTTAAATCAATGTTATGAAAATGAACTAACGAGGTGCGGAAACCATATATTTATGTGTTAAAGCCCCTAATACTAGATCGAAGCCTCAAAAAATGGTTGAAACTAATTTTAAGCTAAAAATTGCTTGTCTCGGTCTCGCCCAAAAGCCGAGACTTGGCCAGTCTCGGTCTCGGTCTCGGTACCTTGGTCTCGGTCTCGTTCTCGGTCTCGGTCTCGGTAAAATCTCGGTCTCGCCCAACCCTGGCTTGGACCCCCACCCCCTTTTCAAAATCCTGGGTGCGGGCCTGGCTATAACTATGCTTAAAAGTGCTCAAAAATTAAGTTTTAGCACCAAGATAGACCATTTTTGACCAAATTCCGGCGAAGCCGGAAAAGTTTTTAAAATTTTGACCAAAAATCCTAAAAATTTGGCAATTTTTCGGCACCTTACAGTGAGTGGAGGTGGGGCCGAGTGGGGGGGGGAGGTCCTCGAGTGGGGGGGGGGACGCAAAAAGTGGGGGCGCCCCCATCGCCCACCCCCACGAAAGTAAACCCAGACCTGTCGCAATTCGCAAACTTCGCGAAAAGTTATATATCAGTTTTTAAAGAGCTACGTATATATAACTAAGCTAAAATTTGCTCGCAAACAGCCAGTTTTAGCGCCAAATTAGACGATTATGGAACAAAAACTTTAAAACTTCTAACTTTTAAACCAAAATCCTTAAAAACTTACTGTTTCCGAGCATCTTTAGCCATGGGGGAAAAACCCACATTTTCGGATTTTGGCTGGAACTTATTTGCACTTCTCTAGGTAGTACCGTTAGAGCGTTATAATGCAAAAAGTAGCGCGGTGAAAACCCAATGGGGGGGGGGAACCCAAATGGGGGAAAATAAACCCACCCCTCACAGGTCTTAAAAATTGTCGTAGCTCAATTCTGACACTTCCAGTGTAAGATTCAACCCTTTTTTTGTTAGTATCAACCAAAAAACCCAATCTAAGTAGCTTTTATTGAGATCTCATGTGCCGTTGAAAATGCTGCATCAACTGGCCAGGTGTCATAAAGTTTAACACATAGGGCAATTTTTGAAAAATGCTAAAAATGAAGTATATATAATTTGATTACTTACAATTATTCTAACGTGTAGAGAATGGTTTTTTACGTAGAATTGGCTGTTGTAAAATCCACAATTGTACCTGTATTGGGTCCTCCAGCTGCGAAATGACACTTTTAAGGTTTTTAGCCCCTAGCTAGCCAGGTAAGCAAAATTGTCAGAATCTGACCGAATAGGATGACGCAGCGTGCTCGATAGTACCGTGCTACAGTCTCTAATTGTTTCCGTGTTGAGTTGTTAAAAAATTTTTCAAAAACATTTGGGTGGGTTTCCCCCTCCCCAAAGTGGGTTTTTTCTTCGCCACGTTTGGCAGTGTGCCAGACTAACGGTACAGCGGATCGGTCTAATTTTGAGTGTGTGCAAAGAGGAAGAGTTGCCATCATTGCAGATATTTGCAAAACTTTTTTAGCCCAACCCAGTCGAAAGTTACATCGGTCCAAATTTTTGGTAAATTTTTGGATGGTTGAACCAAAAAGTAGTTGTCATTTTCAAAATGTCATAAAATGAGCAGGAGTGAACCAAATGGCTTGATCTTTGCATACATAGGTTTGAAAGAGTCGCGCTTCCTGCTGCTATGTTTTGGAGCTCATATCTCCAACCCATGACCCAGGAGGCGGGTGGGTTTTTTTACCCCAAAAAAGGGGTGGGTTTTTTTCATCCCATGGCCATGGCTATATATAGTGGGACGACTTGGGGGCAGCCCCCGCCAAAATGAGGGGTTTGGATATTGACGACAGCAGGACGAATAAGGAAATCGGATAGGAAAACACCAGAAAATTAATTTGGAGGTGTAAGCTTTTCATTTGGAAACCATTAGAAATAATTTAGAAAACATTAGAAATATATTAGAAAATAATAGAAATCAATTAGAAAAAAATTAGAAATATTATCACTTTGGCAAGAAAACAATTAGAAATAAATAAGAAAACAATGAGAAATTAATTAGAAATTAATTAGAAAACAATTAGAAAGTGGACACTGGTTTTGCAGAAAACAATTAGAAAAATATAGAAAACAATTAGAAAATAAATAGAAATTAATTGGAAAACAATCAGAAAACATTACAGAAATAAATAAGAAAATAATGAGAAAACAATTGACATATTTTTCTACTTGTTTTCTAGAAATGGGCTTCGTGTGTTGGGGCATAGGTGTAAGGTGGGGGGGTAGCCCCCCCCAAGCATTTTTTCAACCCCCCCCCAGAAATGTTTGGGGGGGGGACGTCCCCCCCCCCCAACTGGGGGGGGCGGGGCGGGGGGGGGTAGTCGCGCCGAGCCGAAGGCGCGAAAATTGGCCAAAAATAGGGTATTTTTATTGTAAATTCTGCCAAAATTTTCAAAAAGTCCCAAATTTTTGGCTTAATGTGCTTGTTATTGCGAGAAATACAAGTTTTTAATAGTTTTATGGACTTTTTAACTGAATATTAGCCTTCTTTTGAACTTAGAAACTCCTGGACAATCAAGTTTTAGAGTTTAAAACCACTGTCTAATGTAAAAATGACTTCATGATTCGATGTTTATTAGTATTACAAACGGCTGAAAATGCGATTTTTGACATAAAACTTGAAAAATTTTTTGGGGGAGGGTTGGGGGGTCCTGGGCAGTGGCGGATCCAGGGGGAGGGCCCCAGGGCCTCGGGCACCCCCCTTTGCGATTTGGGCCCCTCCCTTTTTGACCTTGAGGGCCCCCATCCAAAGTTTGTCTTTACTGCAAGCTTTTCCAGGTTTTACACAATATCCAGTAACTGGGATTATGAAGTTGGCGATACAAGTAGTGATGATAAATATGTCGTTCTTTTCGTCAACTTTTCGCGCCTTCCATCGTAGATTGTGAAATTTCAATGCATTGGCAATATTATATAAATTTAGACAGAATGTTGCCTAGGGAAACCATGGGAAAACTTAACCTCTCAACTTTAAACGCTCATAACTTGCTAACGACGTAACGTATTGCGTTAAGATTAGTATATTCTGAATCAGAAAAGTCTCCTCTATCTTTTAAGTGCTTTTCGCGCGGCGATGGGGCCGTCACGCGCGGCCGTCCGCGCACGCCTTCGGCGTGGTTCTCGTTTGGCACATTAGACAAAATTCATTACGCAAAATCAGTTTTAAACTGCGCAAACCAAAGAATTTGATCAGTGTTACATATTGCCAAAGCCTAGGCAAACTAAATTGGTTTCATTGATCTCAACAGTCTTAGAACGTTGAATTGGTTTCAATCAGGCATCACAACTTAGAACTATCTCTGCGCACTTTCGAAAAACGTTTAAGATCTCAGGGTTAGTATCTATTCATAATTCTGGTGTTATCTTGAACTCTTTTGAGCTGGGGCCCCTCCCTTTCCGAAATCCTGGATCCGCCACTGGTCCTGGGGGGGGGTTGGGGGGTCTCCAGAGGGGGCCTCCCTAGAAAATGTTGGGGAGGAGCCCCCCCACCCCAAATCTCCGTTACACCTATGGTTGGGGGGGGTTGTCCCCCCCAAAAGTTTCGACCAGCTTTACCCCCCCCAGATTTTTTGACTATCCCTCCCCCCACTTTTGGTTTTGGTAAAAATTGCAAACTTTTTGAAAAATTTTTTTGCAATTTCTGAAAATTTTTGAAAAAAATTCGAAAAAATGGCTATAAGTCACATATAAAGAGCTAAAGATGGTTATTTATAGCAATTAAAAGGTAATATACGCAATTATAAACCACAATCTGGGCTAATTTAGGCATATTTTAGCACAAATTTGTCAATTTTCAAGCCCTATTTTCGCATACGAAAACTATCAACAGAAGCTTTTGAGTATGTTTTATGTACTGTACATTGAAAAAGGAGCATTTTTAGCTAAAAAAACTTGGGTACAGTTTAGGGGGGGTCCCCCTCCCCCAAATTTCGGATTTGGGTGGGGTCCCCCGAGCCAAATTTGGACCTTCTACTCCCCCCCCCCCCAACCCAAACAGGTGGTACACCTATGCCTTTACGCCTATGGGAGGGCCCTCCTCCGGGGGGGGGTCTTCAGAGAGGGCCCCCCAAAAGAGTTGGGGGAATCCCCCACGCCCCACCCCAAATCTCCGTTACACGTATGGGGAGGGTTAGCCGCTAGTTGGAGAAGGGTAACTAAGTCAAAAATCTGAGTGGGGAATCTTCTCAAAATTTTGCCCCTCAAACAAATAGGGAAATATACTGAATCCCCATCCGAGTTTTGTTAGAAACGGACAAGCCGGCAACTTTCGGCTGCAAATGTCTTGTGCTGTTATACGTACTTTTACTGAGCAACTACAAATAAAACAGCACCTGAATTCATTTATATTGGATTAGAGAGGAAAAAACTTGAAAATACTTCGAAAAAAGGAAAGAACTACACAAATAAGTGATTACGTACAAAATATACTTACAACAGTCTAAGCTGCAACAGTTAGTAGTGCATGGGACCTCTACCAGACCAGACTTCACGATACCACTGCGGTCGGTAAATGGGTACCACTGCGTGGGAAGGTAACAGGAGTCTGTGTTCTGGCATGATGCCTGACGAAGGGCTGGCCCCCCTTCCACAGATGTAGTCAACATTAGAGTTGTCGCTCCTGGCTTCGGGCTGTGAATCCGGAGATAAGCACCGGCACTCTATAACCTTCTGTAGGTTGGAGTTCACTCCAGGGGTCACTTTACCTTACCTTTACTTCACGATACAGGCGGCTCATTATTGGAGCTGTATGGAACCAGGTTTTTGTTCTGCCTGTGTGAGGTACTGTGTGTGTACCTCTAGAATAAACAATGTCGGACTTCACTAAATGATTGCAAGTAGGAGCTCAGTGTGTGATATCCAGTCCTCCGCTAGATTTTACTATACCAGACACGAAATGCTCACACTAACTTTAAAATAGACATACGAGATTGAATACAAAAATACAAACAGGAGCACGGTAAGCAAATGCAAAAGCACAGTAGGGAGGGCGTTACCCAACTCCCAAACGCCTAAACCTCACCCAACAATTCCTACCCACTGATAGATCTCCCGACCCCAACAC
>JASAND010005940.1:0-23088 GCA_030248195.1 Trissonchulus latispiculum | reverse complement strand
CAAAATAATTATATAGTTATTACACTATTATATATACAATATATATATATATATATATATATATATATATCATAGGGGTCGCGGCAGCGACCCCTATAATATGTGTCAAAAGTCCCTGGAGACACCGTAAAATAAGCTGCGCAGAGGCTGCGCAAAATCCTGCGCAGATTTCATGCGCAAATTATAGAGCACATCGAGTTTAGTATGTGTGCGAAGTTTCAGCTCCGTATCATTTTCCGTTAAAAAGTTGCGCCCCGGACCGGTTATGGCGGCGATGTTTTTTTTCCGGTTTCTCCTATTTAATGGTCGTATTGTCCTGACTTTCCGCCTCTTTCACGTAATCTGCAGCGGAGGCCGGACCTAAAGGGGTATAGGGTCTGGTAGTACCCCATGCGCCATTTAAGAATCGCTACTTTTTTGCGCCGCAGGTGCGCCACAGCGCCGCAGTGGCGCCGCAAAGTCGGCTCAGAGCGAAAAGTGACCATTTTTGTGGTCGCTGCGCAGCTCGAACGTTAAGAGCTGGAGCCGATTTCTTTTTATATTCAGAAACTACATATATTGAACTAACTAAATAGCTAAGTCTCGTTTCTCTATCACTTCCCATGCGACCACAGTGGCCGGTCAAAAATGGTGAAAATTCGAAAAATGAAAAATCGAAATTTCTCGCTGTGTATTCAACTTAGAAAGCTCAATTCTTTCATACAAAGGTTTTCTGGCACGGCGAATTGATTCCCGTAAGCAGTTTTGCCGTCGGACCCACCCATATTGCTGGGCTGGTTCCACTTTGCTGTCGGGAGGGTCAAGTCGGTACCGACTTCCAAGAACACCATATAGGACTGTGCATAGCCTCTCAAAACTTTGTCCATAGGGGTTTTCTGGTGCGCCCAGCTCATTTCCGGTGTCCGTTTTGCCGTCCGACCCACCCATTTTGCTGGGCTGGTTCCACTTTGCTGTCGGGAGGGTCAAGTCGGTACCGACTTCCAAGAACACCATATAGGACTGTGCATAGCCTCTCAATACTTTGTCCATAGGGGTTTTCTGGTGCGCCCAGCTCATTTCCGGTGTCCGTTTTGCCGTCCGACCCACCCATTTTGCTGGGCTGGTTCCACTTTGCTGTCGGGAGGGTCAAGGTCAGGGGTCAAGTGGTCAAAAATAAAATTTTTCAAAAGTGGTCAAATTTGGTACCAAATGAAAGCACTAAGCGAGCTGAGCAACTTTTGTCATAGAACTGCATGCTCAAAGTGGCTGTGGAGTGCTGTGGTGGGGTGGGGTGGGGACTTAGGCGATTTTGGGTCAAAAATTAAAATTTTCGAAAGTGGTCAAATTTGGTACCAAATGAAAGTCCGCATCGAACTGAGCAACTTTTGTCATAGAACTGCGTACCCAAAGTGGCTGTAGAGTGCTGTGGTGGGGTGGGGTGGGGACTTAGGCGATTTTGGGTCAAAAATTAAAATTTTCAAAAGTGGTCAAATTTCTAGTCAAATGAAGGCCCGAATCGAACTGAACAACTTTCGCCATAGAACCACCCACCCAAACTTGCTGTGTCGGATTTATATATATATACTTGCTTTCTCAACCGGAATTTAAACGACAGACATAGGCCCAACACACATATTATCCCCTTTTGTGCGGAGCATTTTTGTTACTTGTATATATATAATGTTGTATATATAGGAGAACCAAAAATACTTCTTCGCCGAATGTAAAATATATTACGCATAGGGGGCGCGAGAGCGACCCCCTATATACAGGGGCGCACCCAGGATTTTGAAAAGGGGGGGGGGGGGTCGAGCCGGAAAAAAATTTTTGCCTTTGCCTGACTGGCTTTTTCCTAGGCAAAAAATTCTGGGGGGGGAAGTCGGGGGGGGGGCTCGGATTTCTGGGGGGGGAGAAATTTTTTTCAAAAAATGCCTAAAAATAGCTATTTTTTGCTGCTAAGTTAAAAAATAAACTATTTTTAACTTAAATTTAAGCTTAAAATAGCTAAAACATGCTTAAAAATGGGTAAAAATAAGGGGATGCCGGAAAAATTTTTAAAAATTTACCCTCCAAACCCTATTTTCCGGTGATTTTGGAGTTCTGGGGGGGGGAAGGCCCGAATCCTGGGGGAGGCGACCCAAGTCTGTGGGGGGACCGAAATTCTGGGGGGTGTAGGAAAAAGCCGGCCTGACACGATTACGCTGGGGGGGGGGGTGGCGGTGGCGAAGTTTTCAACAAAGAGTTCGTTTTGACAGCCACAAAAATGACGAGATTTAGGAGTCGGCGCAAGCCGACGCGGGGGGTCTGGGGGGCGGAGCCCCCCAGAAGTTGAGAAAATTTTTGAAATTTTGAAAAAAGCCGTAATGGAAATCTGTAAAAAGATTTCAATAAAAGTTAAGAAATTCTTTGACATATATATAATGGCAAAATTTGTATTGGAAAGCTTGAAAAGATTGAATAAAAAGCTCTGCGAGGCGCATTGTTAAAATTTTAAATTGTTAAAATCGATATAGAATATAATAGTGCCGTAGGCGCGAAAAATTAAAAAACGTGACGTAGAAAAGCAGGCACGCACTTTTTTGAAATCGAGATAGAGGAGTACCGCAGCCGCGGAAATTCAGTAAAATGGAGATAAGAAAGCGCCGCAGGCGAGAAAAATTTTCATAATTCTTAATTTTATGCACTAAAAATAGCTCAAATTTTGCTTTCTCCCCGAAAATTCCCGGGGGGGTCGGACAAAAAGGGGGGGGGGTCGGAACCCCCAACCCCCCCCTGGGTGCGCCCATACCTACGTAATATGGGTGTAAAAGGCGTTGCGGACAGTTTTGACATGTTCGGGGGGAGTTTGCGCAGAGTGGGGGTAGGGAAAATTTGAAAGATTGCTGATACGCATGTGCCTGTAGATCTGGAAGCTTTGGCAAAGGGTTTCTCGGGAAATAGAATGAGGAGGGTCATCGCGCTATAAGTGGGCGTTGGGAAACTGTGAAAGAACGCAACTGTGTCTTTAGAGTAGATCAGAAATCGTTTCCGCAACGGATTCTAAGAAAAGGACTGGCTGTTCCGATGTTGCTTTTGCTGCCTCAAAGTGGTGGACCTTCCGTGGTGGACATGGACTTCTCCCCGTACTCAGATGCAACTGCATGCATTCAAGCAACTCATGCAATGAACTTTTTTCCCTCCTTCAAGGAGGCAATTACCCCCTGGCCTACCCCCACCTCTGGGGGGCCCTGGGTCAAAACAGGCAGGGTTTTTTGATGCCGGCCCAGGACATCCTGCCGTGGCCTGCCCTTGCGGGATTTGTGGCCGAAATGTAGACAGAAGGGACTATTCCATGTCCTGTGCCACATGCGACCAGTGGTTCCACAGGAAATGCCTTTGCATAACGGCGTCCAATCTCCTCCAGCTCCATGCCAGGGGCTGGTACTGCAGAGCATGTGCTCCCGGTTCTCGGCCCCAACCCCCCCCCCCCCCCATCCAGACCCAGCACACCCTCCAACCCTCCCAGCTGCCGCCGGTGCGCGGGCTGTAGCAAAACGCCCTCCTGCTCGCCCTGCTGCGAGGGCTGCAGCACAACCCCCTCCCGCCCCACCATCTGCGAGGGTTGCAGCACAACACCCTCCTGTCATACCTGCTGCGCGGGCCGCAGCCAGATCCTGCAATCTGCCTGCTGCGAGAACTGCAGCGCAACCAGCTCCCGCCCTACCTGCAGGGAGGGATGAAGCACAACTCCCTCCTGTCCTACCTGCTGCGCGTGCCGCAGCTCCACCCTCCCACTACCCACCCCGTGCGCGGCGCGCCTTCCAGCAGCAGTCTCCGAGGGGGCAACCACTCAGGATCTTGCAATGGAACTGTAATGGCCTGTGCTCCAGCAAACGGGTTGAGCTGGAAAAACTGTTCACTCCAAGGCAGTCGACGTAGCCGTCCTTCAGGAGACGCACCTACAACCCAGCAAGCAGCTAGTCATCAGAGGCTACACGATCTATCGATCGACCGCAAGCTCAAGCGAAACCAAGCTGCTTGAGGGGGCAAGATTGGCGGAGGAGTTGCCACACTGGTGAGAGAAGGAATTAGGCATCACCCCAGCCAGGAAACAACTTAGCGGAGGTTGTCAGCACACTTTAACAAGGGGGGTACGAGGGGGGGGGTACGGGACCCCTCAAAAATTGTAGGTTCGGTACAAGGGCACCAAAATCAGAGCCAAGGGACAAGGGACAGTGCCAGAAAAGGCAGGTCAAACTGAAAATTAATGGAAATTATATATATAACAAAAAAAACGCTAAAAATTTTTAAATTTTCGAAAAAAGCGCTAAAAAACTGCTTATTTTGCTCTGCAATGGCTGTAAAATATTTAATTTAGCGCTATATTCGCTCAAAATTTGCACAAATTGCACTTTTCCTAGTAAATTTTCTGCTGGGACCCTTCTGTTTGAGATAAGGTAAGGGCGGGTAAAAACCTCCCTCCCATTGTCACGCACGAGCCCCAACGACCCTCGAAACCAGTCCTTCAATCCGAGCCACCTACCTATCGGCCGCGGAAGCATCATCCTCGGCGATACGAACAGACACAGCCCCCTGTGTGATGCTTCCGTAACCAGATACGACCCCATCGGTGAAAAACTGGAAGAGTGGTCTATAAAACGGCTTTGTCCCCCTGAACGACGGCTCCCGCACTAGAACAAATCCTGTGACCGGCAACGGCTCGGCACCGGACGTCACGATAGTGCATTCGTCCCTTGTTTCCCTGATGTCCTGGGCTGCTGACGCCTGCTGCCAGGACTCAGACCACCATCCTATCTGGGTCACAATCTGAGCTGGTCGCCGCCCATCAAAGAAAATCAAACGAATTCGACTGGCTAAGTCAGACTGGCCCAAGTTCGGCGCGGTTCTGGACGACAGCATCAAGGAGTATTTACCGGACTTTAAGCAGTCCATAGACACCCTTGTCGATGCATTCAACAGATCACTAAATGAAGCCCAGCCCGCATGTGCCCCGATCGGCGATTCCAAAACTCCCGCTCCTTGGTGGAGCCGTGAGGCAAGCGAAGCCGCACGGCAGTGAGAACAGCCAGCTTCACAAGCCAGGAAGGACCTAAGAAAAATAGAGGAATGGAGGACCGCCTGCCGGGACGCCCGGCAGCATGAAAAATGCAATATGAGTGACATTAGGTTGTATATAAATGGACAAAGGGCTAGGGAAAAAAGAAAAAACCCACATGCGAGAAAACCCTCTTTTCAAAATTGAATCATAGGGGTCGCGGCAGCGACCCCTATAATATGTGTGAAAAGTGGCTGGAGACAGTGTAAAATAAGCTGCGCAGATGGTGCGCAAAATCCTGCGCAGATCCTGCGCAGATTTCATGCGCAAATTGTAGAGCACATCGAGTTTAGTATGTCTGTGAAGTTTCAGCCCCGTATCACTTACCGTTAAAAAGTTACGCCCCGGACCGGTTATGGCGGCGATGTTTTTTTTCCGGTTTCTCCTATTTGATGGTTGTATTGTACATAATGTTCGCCGCTTTCACGTGATCTGCAGCGGTGGGCCAACCTAAAGGGCTATGGGGTCTAGTAGTACCCTCTAAAGAATTTAAGAATCACAACTTTTTTTGCGCCGCAGCTGCGCCACAGCGCCGCAGTGGCGCCGCAAAGTCGGCTCATAGCGAAAAGTGACCATTTTTGTGGTCGTCGCTCAGGTTGAACGTTACGACCTGGTGCTGATTTCTTTTTATATTCAGAAATTACATATATTGAACTAACTAACGGTCCAGGTTGCGTTTCTCTATCACTTCCCTAGCGACCACAGTGGCCCGTCAAAAATGGCGAAAATTCGAAAAATGAAAAATCGAAATTTCTCGCTATCTATTCAACTTTGAAAGCTCAAATCTTCCATACAAGGGTTTTCTGGCACGGAGAATCGATTCCCGCAGTCAGTTTTACCGTCAGACCCACCCATCTTGCTGGGCTGTTTCCACTTTGCCGCCGGGAGGGTCAAGTCGGAAACAGCTTCCTGGAGGTCCATAGTAGGCTTTACCTGGCCTCTCAAAACTTAGTCTATAGGGGTTTTCTGGTGCGCCCAGCTCATTCCCGGTGTCCTTTTTGCCGTAGGACTCATCCATATTGCTGAGTTGGTTCCACTTTGCCGTCTGGAGGGTCATGTCGGAAACCGCTTCCTGGAGGTCCATAGTAGGCTCTACCTGGCCTCTCAAAACTTTGTCTATAGGGGTTTTCTGGTGTGCCCAGCTCATTCCCGGTATCCGTTTTGCCGTCCGACGTACCTATTTTGCTGGGCTGGTTCCACTTTGCCGTTTGAAGGGTCAGTCGGGTGGGGGGTCAAGTGGTCGAAAATAAAATTTTTCAAAAGTGGTCAAATTTGGTACCAAATGAAAGCCCTAAGCGAGCTGAGCAACTTTTGTCATAGAACCGCATGCTCAAAGTGGCTGTAGAGTGCTGTGGTGGGGTGTGGTGGGGACTTAGGCGATTTTCGGTCAAAAATGAAAGTTTTCAAAAGTGGTCAAATTTGGTACCAAATGAAAGCCCTATGCGAGCTGAGCAACTTTTGTCATAGAACCGCATGCTCAAAGTGGCTGTAGAGTGCTGTGGTGGGGTGGGGTGGGGACTTAGGCGATTTTGGGTCAAACGTAAAATTTTTCAAAAGTAATCAATTTTGGTATCAAATGAAAGCCCTAAGTGAGCTGAGCAACTTTTGTCATAGAACTGCGTACCCAAAGTGGCTGTAGAGTCCTGTGGTGGGGTGGGGTGGGGACTTAGGCGATTTTGGGTCAAAAATAAAATTTTTCAAACGTGGTAAAGTTTGGTACCAAATGAAAGCCCTAAGTGAGCTGAGCAACTTTTGCGGTGTCGGATTTATGCCTTTCTCAACCAGAATATAAAGGATAGACATAGGCCCAACACACATATTATCCCCTTTTGTGCGGAGCATTTTTGTTACTTGTGTATATAGTCAGTATTTCAATATCTCAAACCAGTAAAAAGTTCTGGCCAAAAATCTGAAAAGTGGGGTTTTTTCCCGATTGACTATACACTTTTGAAATCTCCTGAAATGGATGTGATCATATATAGTCAAGCGGGAAAAACCCACTTTTTCTTTTCTTGGACCAGAACTTTCGACTGGTTTGGGCTAGCACGACTTTGATACTATACAGGAACAAAAAGTGCTCTTTCGTAAAATGTAAAAAAGAAAAAAAGGCAGAAGAAAAGGAAAAAAGAAACGATTGCCTGTATCGGAAGAAACCTGTAGGCTCGCATCTGCGTGTCGTTCAGCAGCTGATGCCGATTCTAAGACAAGGCTAAAGAAATCTCTTCGCCGCCAGCTGAAACGGGACAAGGAGAGAGAGTGGAACCTAATGGCGGAACGGATGGAACGGGCTGGAGCAAGCGGCAATTCTCGGACCCTTTTCTCCCTCCTGCGGGAAGCCACCGGTCGGAAACCTCCTGTATGTGGAGCTGTGAATGATATCAATGGGCGACCCATTCGAGACAAAATGCAGCAGCTAGACCGCTGGAGACAGCACTTTGATAATCTATTGAACAGACCTTTACCTGCAAAAATTTTCCAAGATGCTGAACCGCCAAAGCCCCCGGCAACAGCTGATAATCGCTGTGATCCACCTAATTTGCAGGAAGTGCTGAAAGCTATACGACTATTGAAGTCGGGGAAGGCTGCAGGATTGACGGCATCTGTCCAGAACTGTTCATTCATGCAGCTGAAGAAATCGCTCCTTACTTGGTCACGCTTTTTGAGAAGATCTGGGCTGACAGCCAGTCACCAGCTGAATGGCAGAAAGCTATCGTAGTTTGCGTGTACAAGAAGGGTGACAGGAGAAATTGCGATAACTATAGAGGAATTTCCCTGCTACCCATTGCTGGAAAAATATTATCATTGGTAATTCTTAACCGGATTGTTGACCAACTGGATGAACAAACCAGAGAGCAACAAGCAGGATTCCGGAAGGGAAGGGGAACAATCGATCACATTTTTGCTCTACGCCAAATCCTCCAACGACGATCATCCTACAGAAAGGAAACGTGGCTAGCATTTCTCGATTTTTAAGGCGGCCTTCGATAGTATAGACAAAGAGAGCCTCTGGAACCTGCTGAGACTATCAGGCGTACCTCAAAAATTGGTTTCCATCGTTATTGATATGTACAACAAGTCTACGTGTCAGATCAGAGTGGATGGGAGTTTAACATCAGAATTTACGGTGTCTTCAGGTGTCCGCCAAGGTGATGTATTATCGCCCATATTGTTCCTCCGTGCTATCGATTGGGTCATGAATCATGCAGTTCTGCCTGAGGATGGTGTTGAGACAGCTGTAGATACCGTGGTCGCAGACCTGGAGTATGCAGATGATGTAGTTCTGCTGGCAGATTCTGAAGCCGATTTGCAGCAACAAACGAATCGTGTTGATGGCTGGGGTAGAATGATTGGCCTACTTTTGAACGCTTCGAAGTGTAAAGTCGTAGCTCCTGTTGCTGCAGACCTCAGACAAAGCAATGTTGTGGTAAACGGCTCTCCTGTTGAAAGAGTTGAAAACTTTGCTTATCTAGGCAGTAACATCAATGTCACAGTTAGTCTGGATGCGGAAATAAATGTAAGAATTGGCAAAGCAACTGCAGTATTTAGGCAACTCTACAAATGTCTGTGGTCTAAGCGCCAAATATCCACCAAGACCAAACTCAGAATTTTTGATGCCATCGTTTTGCCTGTGCTATTGTATGCTTCTGAAACCTGGACTGTAAGAAGTTCTGATCTGCGAAAGCTGGAGGTGTTCGAAAGGCAATGCCTCCGCAGCATCCTCGGGATTAAAAGAAGTGATCGCATTCGAAATGAAGAACTATATGTCAGATGTCACCAGCGAAGTCCTCTGTCGGCGGCCATACAACGCGCAAGGCTCCGCTGGTTGGGGCATGTATCCCGCTCTCACCAGACTGGAATAGTCTATTCTAGCCTATTTAGACCCGCACCCCAAAACTGGCGGAGGCCTCCTGGGCGTCCCCCCTTATTGTGGAATAAAGTGGTTGAGAGGGATCTGTGGAGTGTTCTGGCACCGTACAGGCACGCTGGGTTTCCCTGGGAAGTGGTGGTCCGGGACCTAGCGATGGACAGGGTACAATGGAGAAGCATGATCAGACGCATTGGTTTAGATCGGAGCCCGTCAGATGGCTGAAGCAGCGATGAAGACGGATCAAGTACAAGTACAAGTAAGTAAGTAAAATATATACATATGAGTCTTCGTAGGCAGGTTGTACATAAGCAAAAACTAGCCTGTAAGATACATATGAGTTCCGTAGGGAGGTTGTAAATTAAGGAAAACAAGTTGCAACCGCTTAACATGAGCCTGTCCTACAACGCGGCTCATATTGGCGTATGTCATAATACGAACAATTTGCAGATATATATTTTACTTCTATATATATAAATAAATAAAATACATACTGCATAAAGCTTTTCATTACAAATTGTCCTTCACATAGCTTGTTGATCAGTCATTATAGCGTGCATATGCTCAATACGGTACGCCATGAGGCGCTCTGACTCACAGCCAAGTGGGAACGCATTCTGCGTGTGTATAATGTGAAAGAGTTTCGAGAATGCATTAGGTGTAGCGTGTACACCAGCGTATCGCGAAATATTAGGTGTGCCATAGTGTTTCAGGAAACATCTGGTTGCATGTACAGTTCAGCTTGAGCAGTCGTAGTTCACTTCAGTCCATTTCTTCTGGGCCACAACGTCGATTCAAATGTGGATGAAGCTGAGGTTCTTTAATGAGGCTTTAATGTGGAATACACTGTGACGCCAATATGAGCCTCGTTGTGGGACAGGCTCATATGTTAAGCGGTTGCAACTTGTTTTCCTTAATTTACAACCTCCCTACGGAACTCATATGTATTTTACATGCGACGAAGGATCACTTTTTGTTCTTGCTTTGTATTATTTTATATGCATGCTCCTGAAGCTATGTATATATATATATACAGATTATATATAGATATCTTTCAACAGTTGCAAGCAAGCCAACCACAGCACTCTACAGCTACTTTGAGCATGCAGTTCTATGACAAAAGTTGCTCAGTTCGCTTAGGGGCTTTCATTTGATACCAAAATTGCAACTTTTCAAAACTTATATTTTTGACCCAAAATCGCCTAAGTCCCCACCGAAACCCCCACCCCACCACAGCACTCTACAGCCACTTTGAGCATGCAGTCCTAGGACAAAAGTTGCTCGGCTCGCTTAGCGCTTTCATTTGGTACCAAATTTGACCACTTTTGAAAAATTTTATTTTTGACCCAAAATCGCCTAAGTCCCCATCCCACACCACCACAGCACTCTACAGCCACTTTGAGCATGCAGTTCTATGACAAAAGTTGCTCAACTCGCCTAGGGCTTTCATTTCATACCAAATTTGATCACTTTTGAAAAATTTTAGTTTTGACTCAAAATCGCCTAAGTCCCCACCCCACCCCACCACAGCACTCTACAGCCACTTTGAGCATGCAGTTCTATGACAAAACTTGCTCAGCTAGCTTAGGGCTTTCATTTGGTACCAAATTTGACCACTTTTGAAAAATTTTATTTTTGACCCAAAATCGCCTAAGTCCACACCCCACCCCACCACAGCACTCTACAGACACTTTGAGCATGCAGTTCTATGGCAAAAGTTGCTCAGCTATCTTAGGGCTTTCATTTGATACCAAATTTGACCACTTTTGAAAATTTTTATTTTCGACCACTTGACCCCCCACCCGACTGACCCTTCAAACGGCAAACTGGAACCAGCCCAGCAAAATAGGTACGTCGGACGGCAAAACAGATACCGGAAATGAGCTGGGCACACCAGAAAACCCCTATAGACAAAGTTTTGAGAGGCCAGGCAAAGCCTACTATGGACCTCCAGGAAGCCGTTTCCGACTTGACCCTCCCGACGGCAAAGTGGAACCAGTCCAGCAAGATGGGTGGGTCTGACGGTAAAACTGACTGCGGGAATCGACTCTCCGTGCCTGAAAACCATTGTATGGAAGATTTAAGCTTTCAAAGTTGAATAGATAGCGAGAAATTTCGATTTTTCATTTTTCGAATTTTCGCCATCTTTGACGGGCCATTGTGGTCGCTAGGGAAGTGGTAGAGAAACGCAACCTGGACCGTTAGTTAGTTCAATACATGTAAATTCTGAATAAAAAAATCAGCTCCAGCTGAGCGACCTGAGCGACGACCACAAAAATGGTCACTTTTCGCGATAGCCGACTTTGCGGCGCCACTGCGGCGCTGTGGCGCAGCTGCGGCGCAAAAAAAGTTGTGATTCTTAAATTCTTTAGAGGGTACTACTATACCCCATAGCCCTATAGGTTGGCCCACCGCTGCGTGTCCTGTACTTATGCCTATTTAACTTCTGCCTACACTGTGACAAAACTCAAGACTGTACTTATGCCTACACTAATCCTTCAAAACTCAAGATTGTACTTATGCCTACATATATATTAGTCTAGAAAAACTGAAAACTGTCCTTCTGCCTACAAATGCCGTAATCCTGTCTGTTAGATATAAAATTATGTTCAATTGTCAACAATGTAATCAACAAGCCGTAAGTACTGCTACACTCCTTACACGCAGAGTTAAAATTAACTCCAAGGTTGCATGAAAAGAGTTAATTTTAACTCTACTCTACTCTACTCATAGCGTTTTTGACTGTTTCTAGACATTTTTTCCGAAAATTTTTGAAAAATTGCAAAAAATTTTGCAAAAATTTAGCATTTTTTCTGTTGTTTGGACCCCGTTTTAGGGGGGGAGGGGGGTCTGAACTCGGCTTGGGGGAGTAGTCGAGGTCGGGTAAGGGGGGTGGGGGGTCTGGCCTCTCCGTGGGGGGAATCACATAGGGTAAACTGTAGCCTGGTACACCTATGCTGTTGGCTACCCCCCTCCCCGAACATTCCAACATAGGTGTAATTGGGGGGGAACCCCCCAAACTTTTTGGGGGCCCCGGGGCGCGAAAAATTGGCCAAAAATTGGGTATTTTTAGGGTAAATTCAGCAAAATTTTTCAAAAAAGTCCAAATTTTTGGCTTGCGTGTTCTGGTTAGGCGTTCTGGTTGCGTGTTCATTATTGCGAGAAATACACGTTTTTAACGGTTTTATTGGCTTTCTGACTCATTATTGACCTTATTTTAGATTTAGAAACATGTTGGCAATCAAGTTTATATACGAGTTTAAAACCCCTGTCTAATGTCAAAATTACTTCATATATATAGTCAGGCGGGAAAAAACCCACTCGCCAATGCGGGAAAAAAACCCACCCCCAGTGTGGGCTTACCGGTATGAGCTATCTAGGTTTTTAATAGCCTATCTTGAAGAGCATCCAAAATAACCCTGGAGGGTGTATTATTGTCGCTCCCACTGCTTCCCAGCAAATTTTTTGGGACTTTGAAATTTTCGAAAATTTTGGTCCGTCCAAGTGCCGAAATTTGGCAAATTTTGCCTGGCCACCCTGAACTACTGGAAAGACTTAGACCAAAGTGGATTGTATGTATGTGTAGGGCATCTGTTGCGCATCACGATGATATATGCCACACTGCTCTAGCCCCTCCGGTGCGACCTGGGGGTGACCTAGAGTTGGCGGGAAAAAACCACACATGCGGGAAAAAACCCACTTTTCAAAACTGAAAATTTTTCTAAGCATTAGCAGGAAAGGTCAAACGAATACATACATTTGTTTAATAGAGCCTATAGATTAAAATGGTATAGGTTTTACCTGGGTTCGATCTGTTATGGGAGGTCCAGGGGGTCAAAATCGGACATGGTGCCATTTCAAGCCAAAATTTCAAATTTGGCTCTAAATACAGGAAAAACACGTTTTCTACACGATAGGATGCTTAAACTGACGAAAATAAACAATTTTAAAAAATTTCCAAAATTTGCCTATGTTTATGTGTTAAACATACCAAATTTTCAAAAGTCACTATGACCTCAATTTTTCAACAAAAACTAATATATATATATATATATTGATGCAGTTGTACTAAAAACAACCCGCTCTTTCATTTGGAACGGTTAGAAATGCTCCTGGCAACTTGCCAAAAAATTTTCGGGGTGGGTTTTTTCCCGCATATGGGTTTTTTCCCGCATTGGGTTTTTTCCGCCAGTTTGGGACATTTTTATTCCTGCTGGGGCAGAAATTTATAAAAAGAAAATTAGTATGTCCATTGCAGTATGAGTCATTTCTCCATTCAGAAGCCCTATCTCCAACATAGGGCTAGCTTAGGGCTGAGTTTTTTGAGAGAGAATATGCAAATTAGTTTTGGCAGCTGCTATTTAAGCAGCCGAATGGACAGACTCTACGCAGTCTTCGGCTGTCTGCAATCAAAATGGTTGCATACGTATTTTTGAGCACCAGTGTAGCTTGGGAGCAACAAGGTGCACTAGGATTAGATAGTATGTGTAGCCTGCTTGCATTCTCTAGCGGGCTTACACTACTATATCGCACTGGATTTTAGTGATAAAGCCTAAAACTTAGAAGAAGCAACAAGGATCAAGCGCAAAACACCAAAAAACCGAAGACCTATTCTGGCGACGTCTACAATTGGGGACTTCTTCCACCAATTGGGGTTTCTGCTGTCAAGACCCCCAACGGAAATAAGAATTGAAGCAAGACCTCAGTTTTTACTAACAAATTATTCAACTGTAATTGAATAATAACAGGTCTACTAAGGAATACTGCCCCTTTTGGGGCCTACTTGTTTCTCACTAACGGCGCATCCTAGAAAGAGAGGTGTTCTATAGCTCATAAGAAAGCTTACGACTAGGCCTAGCAGCCTGTATAGTCAGTATTTCAATATCTCAAACCAGTAAAAAGTTCTGGCCAAAAATCTGAAAAGTGGGTTTTTTCCCGCTTGACTATATAGTTGAATGTTTTTTGGCATTAGCAATGGCTGAAAATGCGATTTTTGACACAAAAATAGAAAAAATTTTTCGGGGAGGTTTGGAAGGGGTCGTGGGGGGTCTAAAAAGGGGCCCCCCAAAATTCCGGGGGAGGGGCCCCCCCAACCCAAATCCCCGTTACACCTATGCCCCCCAACGATGTTTGGACCCAAAAAGTTAGCTAAATTTGGCTGCAAAAGGGTCTTTTTTGAACATTTTTTCTAAAATTTTGACCTAGGTATATAAAGGTTTACCCCAGGAGATATATCTCCGTCCTGCCACAGGACATGGGGTGCCGGTGCTCATCCCCGGATTCTCAGCCGTAGAGCCAGGAGTCAGGAGTGTCACCTAAAGTCGCTTTAAAACCGTGCAAAAACGCCTAAAACGTTAAAAACAAGCCTTATTTTGGGGAAAAAGGGGCTAAATTACAGAAAAGTTTTTGGCCATTTTTCGAAATTTCTGAGGTCCGAATTCTGGGGGGAGGGGATTGGGGGTATATATATACCCCATCACATTTCGGAGGTCGGGCAAGATTTAACTCCCCGCCCCCCAGCAGTGGCGGGGCCATGGGGGGCCGGGGGGTACCCCATCACATTTCTGAGGTCGGGCAAGATTTAACCCCCCCCCCCCAGCAGTGGCGGGGCATTGGGGGGGCCGGGGGCCCCGGCCCCCCCTTTGCGATTTGGATACCTTCCCTTTGGGTGGGGTGTCGGGCCCCCCCCCTTGAAAATATTTTCAGTTGTTTATATGCATAATTTGAGTATTTTGAAGAAATTTTTTAAAAAATCGGCAAATTTTTGATAAAAATCGAAACATTTTTGCTAAAATTTGAGAAATTTGAGAAAATGAAGGAAAAATTTGCTAACATTTGGCAAAAATTTTGATTTCCCAAAATACGTAAGGTCGTCGGATTTTTGGGTCGGGCCCCCCTTCAAAAAATCCTGGCACCGCTACTGCCCCCAGGCCCAAAGTTCCAGGGAAACTATGGTTGGGTGGGGGTGGTGTAGCCAGAAGTTCGGGAGGGGATGTCGAAAATTGGGGGGGGGGGTAAATGGGGTCGAAACTTTTGGAGGAGGGAGTCCCCCCTGGTTGAAACCTGGGCTTTTTAGTGGGGAAGGGGCGCCCCAAACTTTTCGGGTCCCTCCCCACTCGAGCCCTTCCCCCACCACCACCTTTTTGGGCTTCCCCCGCCAAACTCACTATAAGGTGCCCAGAAATTTTATTCTATTTAGTCTATTTTAGTACTCAAACTCGATTTTTAGAGCACTTTTAAGCATATAGACAGGCGGGAAAAAAACCCACTCGCCAATGCGGGAAAAAAACCCACCCCCAGTGTGGGCTTACCGGTATGAGCTATCTAGGTTTTTAATAGCCTATCTTGAAGAGCATCCAAAATAACCCTGGAGGGTGTATTATGGTAGCTCCCACTGCTTCCCTGAAAATTTTTTGGGACTTTGAAATTTTTGGTCCGACCAAGTGCCGAAATTTGGCAAACTTTGCCGGGCCACCCTGAACTACTGGAAAGACTTAGACCAAAGCGGATTATATGTACCTGTAGGGCATCTGTTGCGCTTCATGATGATATATGTCACACTGCTCTGACCCCTCCGGTGCGACCTGGGGGTGACCTGGAGTTGGCGGGGAAAAACCCACTTTTCAAAATTAATTTTTTTTTCTAACCATTGACCGGAAAGGTCAAACCAATACATACATTTGTTTAATAGAGCCTATAGATTAAATTGGTATATATAGGTTTTACCTGGGTTCGTACTGTTATGGGTGGTCCAGGGGGTCTAAATCGGACACGGTGACATTTCAAGCCAAAATTTCAATTTTGACCAAAAATGCTTATTTTTGTCTTAAAATGGGTCTAGTTTGGCTCTAAATACAAGAAAAACACGTTTTCTACACGATAGGATGCTTAAACTGCCGAAAATAAACAATTTTTAAAAATTTCCAAAATTTGCCTATATATACAGTACATTTCATGAAATCCAGGATGGTGGCGTAATTTCCAAATTGGCGAAATATCGCAAAGTGATGGCAATTTACGGCAAAATTGGCGAAAAGTCTTGTGTAATTGGCGACAATTCTTGTTTTTTTCGCCAACTTTGTTCGGAGTTTTCGCCAACTTTGGCGAAAATCGCTGATACTTCGCGACATTTTGCTGTTTTCGCCAATTTGGAAATTACGCCACCAGTCCTGGATTTCATGAAATGTACTGTATATGTTTATGTGTTAAAGATACAACATTTTCAAATGACCATATGACCTCAATTTTAGTACAAAAACTAATATATTTTGATGCAGTTGTACTAAAAACAACCTGCTCTTTCATTTGGAATGGTTAGAAAAGCTCCTGGCAGCTTGCCAAAAATTTTTTGGGGTGGGTTTTTTCCCGCATATGGGTTTTTTTCCCGCATTGGGTTTTTTTCCCGCCAGTTTGGGACAATTTTTCTCGCTAACGGCACACCCTAGAGAGGTGTTCTATAGCTCATAAGAAAGCTTACGACTAGGCCTAGCTACCTGTATAATCAGCATTTCGATATGTCAAACCATTAAAAAGTTCTGGCCAAAAATCTGAAAAGTGGGTTTTTTCCCGCTTGACTATATATAGTTATAGCAATCTAGAAAACAAGCTATTTTTACTGCATTTTGCCATTTTTAGACTACTTTGGATCCCCCCCCCCCGCTAGTGGGGGGGCATAGGTGTAACGGGGATTTGGGTTGGGGGGCCCTCCCCCGGAATTTTGGGGGGCCCCCTTTTTCCTCCCCACGACCCCCCCCAAACCTCCCCCAAAAAAATTTTTCTATTTTTATGTCAAAAACATAGGTGTATATACCTTGAGAAATAGTTGATGGAGGGGGTAGCCGAAATTAGGGTGGGTGGGGTCAGCCGTTTTTAGGTGGGGTGGGGTCCGGAAAAATCGAATTTGGGGGGGGGGGATAAAAAAGTTTTTGGTTCAAAAATTTAGAAAAAATTCGCAAATTTATTTCCAACTAAAAATCAACAATATTTCTTCATTTTTGCTCATTTGTTCGAAAAAACTTGCATTTTTGCAAACATTTCGAATATATCCAAAAAATTTCGAATTTTTACGAATTTTGAGGCAAAATTTTCAAAATTTTGAGGGTGGGTTCTGGTAAATTTGGGTGGGTGGGGTCTGGGATTTGGCCATTTGGGGGTGGGGTCTGCCTCCAAAATTTCGAGGGTGGGGTCGGCACTTTTCCATTTGGGGGGAGGGGTTCCTACCAGATATATATATACACCTATGGTCAAAAATCGCATTTTCAGCCATTGCTAATGCCAAAAAACATTCAACCATGAAGTAATTTTGACATTAGACAGGGGTTTTAAACTCGAAAACTTGATTGCCAACATGTTTCTAAGTCCTAAATAAGGTCAATATTGAGCCAGAAAGTCCATAAAACCGTTAAAAACGTGTATTTCTCGCAATAATAAACACTTTAAGCCAAAAATCTGGACTTTTTTGAAAAATTTTGCAGAATTCTCCCTAAAAATCATAGTTTCCCTGGAACTTTGGGAATGGGGGGGGGTATAGCCATGGGGGGAAAAAACCCACTTTTTCGGATTTTGGCTGGAACTTTTTTGTTATAAGGGCTAGCTGAGAACTCTATATACCATCGTACTTGGCGTACTTAGAACTTTCTTTTAAGCCCATTTGCACTTCTCTAGGTTGTACCGTTAGGCCGGTATAATGCAAAAAGTAGCGGGGGAAAAAAACCCAATGGGGGGGAAAAACCCAAATGGGGGGAAAATAAACCCACCCCTCACAGGTCCTAAAAATTGTCGTAGCGCGATTCTGACACTTCCTGTGTAAAATTCGACTCTTTTTTAGTTAGTATGAGTCAAAAAACCCGACCTAGGTAGCTTTTTTTGAGATCTCATGTGCCATTGAAAATGCAGCATCAAATGGACAGGTTTCATAAAGTTTAACACATAAACATAGGGCAATTTTTGAAAAATGCTAAAAACGATGTAATTTGATAAAACTTATTATTCTAACGTGTAGAGAATGGTTTTTTACGTACAATTGGCTATTAGAAGTCACAATTAGACCTCTGCTGGGTCATCCAGCAGCGAAATTGCACTTTTAGGGTTTTATGCCTCTAGCTACCCAAGTATTCAAAATTGTCCAAATCTGACAGCATAGGGTGACGCAGCGTCCTCGATAATATCGTACTACAGTCCCGAATTGTTTCCCAGTTGAGCTGGTAAAAAATTTTCAATAATATTTGTGTTGGTTTTTTCCCCCCAAAGTGGGTTTTTTTCCCCGCCACGTTTGGCAATGTGCCAGTCTAACGGTGCATCGGATCGGTCTAATTTTTGCTGTGTGCAAAGAGGAAGACTTGCCATCATTGCAGATATTTGCAAAACTTTTCTAGCCCAACCCAGTCAAAAGTTACATCGGTCCAAACTTTTGCCAAATTTTTGGAAGGTTGGACCAAAAAGTAGGTATCATTTTCAAAATGTCATAAAATGAGCAAGAGTGAACCAAATGACCTGATCTTTGCACACATAGGTTAGAAAGAGTCGCGCTTTCTGCTGGTATGTTTTGGAGCTCCTAGCTCCAACCCGTGACCCAGGAGGCGGGTGGGTTTTTTTCCCCCCAAAAAGGGGGTGGGTTTTTTTTCACCCCATGGCTATAAATCTTGGCCGACCTCCGAAATGTGATGGGAGGTACACCCCCCCCCCAACCATAGGTGTACCACCTGTTTGGGTTGGGGGGGGGGGAGTAGAAGGTCCAAATTTGGCTCGGGGGACCCCACCCAAAACCGAAATTTGGGGAAAACCCCCCCTAAACTGTATCCAAGTTTTTTTAGCTAAAAATGCTCCTTTTTCGATGTACAGTACATTAAACGTACTCAAAAGCTTCTGTCAATAGGTTTCGTATGCGAAAATAGGGCTTGAAAATTGACAAATTTGCACTAAAATATGCCTAAATTAGCCCAGATTGTGGTTTATAATTGCATATATTATGTTCTAATTGCTATAAATAACCATCTTTAGCTGTTTATAGGTGATTTATAGCCTATTTTTCAAATTTTTTTCAAAAATTTTCAGAAGTTGCAAAAAATTTTTCAAAAATTTTGCATTTTTTACTTGGTTTGGACCCAATTTTAGGGGGGGAGGGGGGTTTGAGCTCGGCTTGGGGGGGGGAGTAGTTGAGGTCGGGTAGGGGGGGGAGGGGGGTTTGGCCTCTCCGTGGGGGGGGGTCTCACAGGGGGTAAACTGTAGCCTGGTACACCTATGCCACCAACCCCCCCCCCCCCAGAATTCGGACCTTAGAAATTTCGAAAAATGGCCAAAAAATGCAAAATTTTCTGTAATTTAGCCCTTTTTTCATCAAAATAAGGCTTGTTCTTAACGTTTTAGGCGCTTTTGCACCGTTTTAAACATAGGTGTATATACCTGGGGGGGCGGGGGGGGAACCCCGCCCCCCAAATGGAAAAGTGCCGACCCCACCCCACCCTCGAAATTTTGGAGGCAGACCCCACCCCCAAATGGCCAAATCCCAGACCCCACCCACCCAAATTTTCCAGACCCCACCCTCAAAATTTTGAAAATTTTGCCTCAAAATTAGTAAAAATTCGAAATTTTTTGGAAAAATTCGATTTTTTTGCCAAAACATCCAAGTTTTTCGACTATATAAATGAGCTAAAATGAATAAACATTGTTGATTTTTAGTTGGAAATAACGTTTTTTCAACGAATTCGCGAATTTTTTCTAAATTTTTGACCGAAAAATTTTTTTACCCCCCCAAATTCGATTTTTCCGGACCCCACCCCAGCTCAAGCCGGCTGACCCCACCCACCCTAATTTCGGCTACCCCCTCCCCCAACGATTTCTCAAGGTACACCTATGGTTTTAAAGCGATTTTAGGTCAAAACTTTAGAAAAAATTTTCAAAAAATGACCATTTTTCGACCAAATTTAGCTAACTTTTTGAGTCCAAAAATCGTTGGGGGGTTCGGGGGGGTAGCCAAAAGTTGAGTGAGGGTAAGTAAAAAAAATCTGGGGGGGGGTAAATTTGGTCAAAAATTTTGGGGGGGTTCCCCCCCCCCCCCCAATGGAACCTATGCTAAAAATACCCAATTTTTGGCCAAGCGACTGCCCCCCCTCCCAGTTGGGGGGGCCGGGGGCCCCCAAAAATTTGGGGGGTTGTATAAATGGCTGGGGAGGGGTTACCCCCCCCCCCAAACCTCCCCCAATTACGCCTATGGGGGGGCGTCCCCATAGGTGTAACGGAGATTTGTTTTTTCTGGGGGGGCCCCCTCTGGCGACGCCCCCCCAACCCCCCCCCCCCCAGGACCCCCCCCCCCAACCCTCCCCCAAAAAAATTTTTCATTTTTTATGCCAAAAATCGCATTTTCAGCCATAGGTGTGGCTGGCGAAAAAAGTGGGGGTGGGGGTTTGAAAAAAAGGGAGGGGGGTCTGGCAAAAAAGGGGGAGGGGGGGGTCGAGAAAAAGTTGATTTGGGGGGAGGGGTAAGAAAAATTTTCGAGGGGGGGGGGGTCGGCGAAAAATCGGTTTTTCGCTAAAAAACTGAAAATTTTTCTCAATTTTCAGCTATTTTTAGCGATTTTTAAGGTAATAAGGCGAATTTTAGCAATTTTCCGCTAATTTTTTGAAAATTTTCGAATTTTTGGCCAAAAATTTGCAAAAATTCAAGTAGGGGGTTGAAAAGTTTTAGGGGGGGGTCGGCCGAAGGCCGATTTGGGGGGAGGGGTAGAAAAAATTTTTTAGGGGGGAGGGTCTGTGACCCCTCCATTTGGGGGGAGGGGTCCCCCCACCCCCCCCCTAACACACCTATGTTTTCAGCCGTTGCTAATGATAAAAAACATCTAACCATAAAGTAATTTTAACATTAGACAGTGGTTTTAAACTCAAAAACTTGATTGCCAACATGTTTCCAAGTCCAAAATAAAGACAATATTGAGTCATAAGATCCATAATACAGTTAAAAACGTGTATTTCTCATAATATATAATAAACAATTTAAGCCTAAAATTTGGACATTTTTGAAAATTTTTACAAAATTTACCCAAAAAATACCCAATTTTTGGCCATTTTTCGCGCCTTCGGCGCGACTACCCCCCCCCCCAGTTGGGGGGGGGACGTCCCCCCCAAAAAGTTTTGGGGGAGGGTTGAAAAAAGGCTTGGGGGGGGCTACCCCCCCAACCCCCCCCACCTTACACCTATGGGCGTCCCTATGCCTATGCCAAGAAGACTCGATTTTCTTGTCCACACGCAATGCCTTAACTTAGCTATAAAGCAATTGGGCACCATTGTTAACTAAACTTTGACTAAAAAATCTTAGAACCGAACTGTGAGTTCTTGTCCTGAGTTAACTTTTGAAGATAGCCCATATAACACCTGCTTATAGAGGTACGCAGAATAATATGCCGATTATGAGGACGACGGGGACACCGCTGTGGCCCAAGAAAACACAGATAAGGCTCGAGGGCGGCCTCGTCCGGTCGGTGTTACAAGCTTGATGGTTGTCGAGCTGAGTTTATTGATGAGTGGTGAAGCGTGAGCCACGCTGACTTGACGCAGAGGGAACTTCTCCTCTCTGGGCTGCCGCCAATTGAGCCTCCATATGGGAGGCTTTGATGTAGTGCTGCCCTTCAGCCAGGAAGTTATCGAAGCGCCTGAATGACGTCCGGAGGCAGAATCAGCTTTCTGTTGATCGTAGGAAGAAGCCTGCTCCTGGCGTTGCTGTCGGGAGAGAGGACCATGCAGGGTGCAGGGTTTAAATCTGCAGACCGATGGAGAGACCTCCATGTTACGATGTTGATGCACATCCTTTAATCCTGGGTTCAGAATTCCTCAGCGAAAAACAGTTTCTATCTCCAGGTCAACAGCAAAATACGGAGCAAGTGGACTGCTCGCAAATCAATGTAAAGGACCCGGCCAGGGCGGCGCCTCTCTTACTACTATTTCTATGCTCAAGTACCGCACAGCGTGGGGCTATCAAAATCACTTCTTCCTCGTCACTTACAAATTCAGGACGGTGTAAACAAAGACCAAACTCAGTAAATTAACGATGTATATACAAGGGCATTAAATTTGAATTCGCATTAAAACTAGTTTTTCTCCCATCCTCTTAAAACTTTGAATTTTCTAAAAATCAAAATAACCTTGGCATGTGAGGTGTCATTTAAGGTGGTGATTCCCTTTGGTCACATAAAGTTTGCACCATTATTACTCATTCATTACTTGGAGTTAAGAAGCCATTTTTATATCAAAATGTAGCTTGACATTTTCTCTTTTTAATGTATGCCATGAAACTAATGTTGCTTTTCTAAAATAATTTTAACACATTTTAGAAGAAGTATAATTTTCCAAAATTTTTGCAGACCCAAGTAAATTTTTTCGCGAGACATCGGTTATATTATTCGATACCTCCATTAAGTAGCTGGGGACGATTTTTTATTTATTGTGAAATCGTTCTTCGTTATAGAGAAATAAGCTGAAATGTGTGCGTAACCTGTATTTTGCCTACTTTTTCCAAATTTGTCAAGCGATTACTTTAGCTAGAAAGCAGCAATCGGGGCAACTAAAAAATCGTCCCTGGGTATATTTGTGCAGAACACATTTGTTCAGTAGCAGCCCTCCAACTTGCATGGTGAATGCTCCACAATCTTTGGAAAAAAATTGATCGTGTTTTTGCAAAAACTACATTTTTATGATAGCAGCCTACAGGATAGCAGTTGGAAGACGATCATTCGTCGGATAATTTGTCCCTGTGAGACCTTCAGATCGACGTCCTTAGTTTGATTTTACGGCTTGTGTAGTTCAAGAAATGTTGGCTAATTTGATTTCTGCAAAAATGACAAGTTTTCGACGCCAAAACAAGAAAATCGGCTATATCTCACGGTAGAGAAGAGCTAGAAACTCACTTTAAAAAGCAAAAATGTGAAGCTTAACGAGATCTTTCGAATGAATATAGTCATAACTGTATAGTCGCTGCCAAACGTTCAGAAATTCGGAAAAACCACTCTCATTAAATTTCATCTTGATTTATGCCGCCAAACAACAATATGTGCCCAAAAGGAATCACCACCTTAAGAGGAAAATGGTCAGTGATTATAAAAATGTCTGAATTTAAAATTTTTTTGATATGCAAACAGGTTTCTATTTTTAAAAGTGAAAGC
>JASAND010005939.1:0-105719 GCA_030248195.1 Trissonchulus latispiculum | reverse complement strand
CTTAGACTTATATGAGGTTGAGACCTCGACAGCCGTGCAGATTCCAAAGTTATTTCGACTGTTTGATGATATGTATTTAAAATTGAATAAAACAGGACCTGTTCATCTCTTACATACTGCGGCTGGTGAAAGACGGGGGTTTTATGCTAGTGATTGTTTTAATGGAGCACTATTGTTCAATAAGTTGAGCTACTTTAATTTAACAAATGTGTTTAGAGTTGGATTTGTACAAATACGTGTGAAATATCTCTAGTTTGTCAGTTTATCGGTTTGTAAAATAGAGTTTGGTTGAGTTTAGCCATGGGCGACTATACGGAATGTTACTTGCTTATTCACGCTCCCCCATTGATTTTGTTGTTTATTTACGAAGTATTTCATGAGTACTTGCATAATGAACTTTCGATATCTGTGTACAATATTTATGACAATATCAGCGTGTTGAAATTATTTCCGGATTACAGTCTTCTGTATGTTGTAACAGAAACAAAATGTTACAATTCCCCAGCTTCAACTGTTTTGAAGATCATGGAGATATTGCAGTGCGATTATCCTGAGCAGATTAATTACGAAATAGTTGAAAACTCTGAGTTAGTACCTTTTCTAAATGTGTATCACACAGACAGTATGCCATTCCGAATTGAAGTGTTCAGCGAAAAGTTCAATTCACCCCACTGTATTGATACCCCGAGCTGTTCTTTGTATTCTTACATACGACAACAACCTCAAGAATCAGGTTATGAAGATATCAACGACGAGAACGCCTATATCCCCCAATGGATCTGCATTGTACCATTCCATGTCCAAACAGTTTCCCAGGTATGTATCATCTGACTTTGAGAAAGATAAATTCCCACCATTTTGGTTCTCCAGATTTTACGGTAGAAGATGGTTTTGGAAGCAAATGCTTACCAAGCAATCAGCCTAATTAGTCACTTGGAGGCGTTACGTTTATGATGGCCAGATTTATTTTTATTTCATCATTTTGACAATACACCTGCTCCTGAACGGTTGCTTTATTCAACTCGCTCTGACAACATGGCTCCTTACGAACGTATAGTTCAAACCACGGGCTCTCCTGATATATTATTGTTTCATTCTGGATACTCTGTGTTCTCCAACTTTTACCGCTCGCCCATTATCATCAACGGTATTCGTTACCTAACTGTTGAACAATATTATCAAGCACAGAAAGCCCTACATTTCCAGTCAGCAGATATATACCAGAAGATCCTGAAATGTGTTTCGCCCCGCCAGTGTAAGCTCCTTGGAAAGACAATTGACAATTTTGACTTGGACGAATGGCGATCTATCTGCTGTGGGATCATGAAAACGGCACTTCCGGCAAAGTTCTCTCAAAACTTGGAGGCCAACATTGCCCTTCAGAAAACCGATGATGCTATTCTCGCTGAAGCAACTGAACATGACAAATTTTTTGGAATTGGGGTCAACATTACTGACACAAATGCGGAGAAACCGACTTCGTGGTGTGGAAAAAATGTTCTTGGTCAATTGTTAATGGAAGTTCGCGCAGAGTTCTTTCACAACTGAACTGTTTGTTATGCATTTGTAATTTGTTGTATACAGTTGGTTGTAAATGTTTGTAAATGTAAATGTGTTTGTAAAATACTTAGCAGACCTGTAATGATTTGCTTATACTATTGTATATATATATATATACATATAAAACTTTGTCTCTCAAAAAAAGAAAAAATAAAAAAATAAAATATATAAAAAAGAAAGATGAAAAAAAGAAAACAGAATGAAAAAAAAATAAAAACAAAAAGAGACAAGTCGGCAAATTTTGCCACACTGATCAGTAATGCCTGATCAGTTGCTTAAGGTGCTGGTATCGTTTTGTGCATTGCTTTTGTGGGTATTTTTTGAAACGTCATAACTTTCGCACTTTTGTGAGTTGGAAAGAGCTTTATACATCATTTTAAAGCTTATAATCTGTAGATTCTCATGAGAGTACGAAACTAGTAAAACTCCGCAAAAACTTGTGAAAATTTTCTGAAATACTGACATCTGACAGGCTGAATATAGACCAAACATTTTTGAACATCGATTTCTCAAAACTGTGGAATCGGCCAAAATTTTTTCTTGTGCTGTCCTATAAAGGACATGTGGGCCGAGGGACATTTTTTTGGATTTGGCTCAGCAGGTCATAACGGTCAAGAAAATCTATTAAATTTGCGGTGACACGAAATTTCGCAACTTTGCATTGAGTTTTTTCGCAACTGCAGATGTTTTAGCTCAAACCAAGAAAAATGTCCCTCCGCAATAGTGCGAATTCTCATCCTGCCAAAAATCACGCGAATCCATTGGGTAGTTTTTGAGAAATCGATGTTCAAAACAAAATAATCGCAGTTTTGCCAAAATGGTTTTTCGGCCAAATCTCTAGCTTAGAGCAACAAACTCCGGCTAATAGGCATTGATAAAATGTGCAACGAGACTGTGCATCGATCGAGCATAAATGAACCAAAATTGTCCGTACGATTTGGTAGTAATTTTGAAAAAACTGATTTTCTCAAAAACGGCCATTTTTGGACCCCAAAAATCGTTTTTTGCTTATACTGACTTAACCACAAGAGATAGCTCAAAAGTTGTAAAAGCAAAAATGTTCATTTTTGTTCCCTCTTTCCAGCCATACCAACCAATCTGGTGTCTCGACTATGTGCTGAGAGAATAATGGCAAAAACCAAAAATTTCCTATCTTTGCACCTAAAAATGCGGGACTGGTCCCAGAATGTTAAAGAGCACCGAAGTAGTATAGTTGGAAAGTTTCATCCACTTTCATAAAGAATTAAAGCCTATAGGGTCAAATTTACACAAAACGATACCAGCACCTTAAGACGGTTGCCTTAAGCACTCTTGGTCAAAGAGAAAACGAAAACTGGTGGAAAATGCGACAAGGAAGAATTACGGCGTCACGATTTGGTAGAGTACAGTCATTGCGCAGTGAACGTTCTGCCCGACGTCTTGCGGATGAGATCAGTTCATCAACGAAACCGACTGAAATGCCAGAACCCTGTGCGATGGGCATTGAAGAAGAGCCCAATGCAAAACTCCGCTACATCGAGTATTTGAAAGAACGACGTGGTTTGCAAGTTGCAATACGAGAAGTTGGTCTCTGTGTTCCAGCTTGGGCACCGTATTTGGGAGTCTCCCCAGATGGCCTTGTTTACGATTTAAACAATCCCGACCGCTTGCCTTGGGTACTCGAAGTGAAGTGTCTCTACGACAAAGAAGATGTTCCAAGAAGCATCGCACAGATTGCTCAGCAGCGTAAATCGAGATTTTGTAGTGAGATAACGTCTGACGGGTATTCAGTAAGAAAGTCTCATTCCTATTATTCGCAGATACTGGGACAACTGGCGATTACTGGACTAAAACTCGCTCACTTAGCTATATTTGCTCCGCGTACTAGAGAAATGGAGGTAATTGAAATTAGCTACAATCATGATGACTGGTTGGTTCTTTACAATAGTCTAAATCGATTCAGAGATTGCTTTTTGCCCGAATCGATGGACACTACTGAAGGCGACGAGACTGTTGAATATCCAAATTTCCTTACCTATGGACATTGACGTGTAGTCATTGTTTATTTATACTTTCCAATGTGTCAGCCGTTATTATGAATAATTAATGAGCGTCAGGGTCAAATGATAAAGAATGAGTCTAGACAGTAATTAGCATTGGTCTAGTGGTTAAGCTTATGAAGCAGATGTTCAGGAAAGGAACCAGACAGTAATTAGCATTGGTCCAGTGGTTAAGCTATGAAGCAGATTTTCAGGAAAGGAGCCAGATAGTAATTAGCAACGGTCTGTTTAATCTCCAAGCTTCCTAAACAAGTCCATTCAGACCTTAATTCACGTTTGTCTGTTGAGCTTCACTTCTTACATTACATTTTGAAATCTGCTTACGTGTTGCTTGTCAGTATCGTATCCTACCCTTCTTTCCCAGTATTTCTTTCCGCGAAAAGCCTACATCTTCGTTCGCTGTCCTTACATTGAATCCCATTGGAGTCAAACAAATGGGAGACGTCCCACTGGAAGCCTCCCTACATGTCGAACCCTCCTATTCGATACCCTTTCACCACCAATTCACTATCCGAGCCCCCCGACCTTTCGACGAACTGAACCTTGAACAACAGCACAGTGTGCTTTATGCCTGCGGTCGATTCGGTTTAGACTGGAATCACAGCTTTCAGCTGCCAACGTTCCAAAACACGCTGGATACTGTATGCCAACTCCTGCAGGAAGAGGGTGTCAAGGCTGTAGTGACTAAGGGAACGTCTCAGTTCAACGCCATTAACGAGGCGGTTTCTTCCCGGGATCTGGATATAACTGTATTTGAAGCTGGGCTGGATCTCGGGGTGCCGTCCTTCACCGTAATGGAGGATGTTGTATCTTTCATTTGCTGCCCAGATCATACAGATATGCCCAATTACGTTGCCAGATATTGCAGCCTCCATCGAGCTTACCAGCTTGCCGATGCTGTTCGAACTCTGATGGATTAAATATGAGGCTAACTGAACTTTTCTTGGACTAAATGTGTAAATAGTAGTAATCGTGCTGTCTTGTATTAGTGTATCTAGTAAAACTCTTTTCGAATTTTAGTCACACTTATTATAAGGCACCTAAGGTAGTTAAGGTAACTAGAGTTTGCTCGTAAAGACTAAGTTTAGGGCAGTCGCAGCTTTGCTGCAGCTGTCAATAAGAAGGAATCGTCTGTGCCAACATTTAGCTGCTGAATTAGCAATGGAGTACACTGTCCATTCAGACGTACAATTGAGACCTAAGCACGTGAGATATATAACAGGAACACTGTCGACGACGACTGATTCCTACCTGGCTGCATCAGACATCTTAACCTTTCTAAGAAGGGTGACATCGGATTGGAATAGTGATGACATTATTCTTTTGTACATCACTGACAACTGCCGCAATCTTCTCTATCATGATTGCTTACAAAATCAGATCTGGCATCAGCCAATATCAGTTTGTATCAAAGAAAGCACATCAACGTAACTGCAGTTGAACTGAAAGTTAAATCATAAAATCTAAAAAACTAAAATACTACAAAAGTAGTCGCTCATAGAGCTGGACTGTTCAGTAGAACAGTCTAAATACAAAGAAAAGATTCACGAGAGTCCCTTTTCCGCTCCCTATTGCTCACCATACAGAGGGAGCTATCTTTAGTACACTCCCTTAATGTTGCTCCCCCTACAGAGGGAGTGAGGGAGTCTGTCTCCCCTATGTTGCTCCCTCAATGTTGCTCCCCCTGCAGAGGGAGTGAGGGAGTCTGGCTCCCCATGTTGCTCCCTCAATGTTGCTCCCCCTACAGAGGGAGTGAGGGAGTCTGGCTCCCCCATGTTGCTCCCTCAATGTTGATCCCCCTACGGAGGGAGCTATCTTCAACACATGTTGCTCCCCCTACAAGGGGATCATGTTGCTCCCCCTCCCCCACTCCCCCTAGAGGGAGCTATGTTCAACACGTGTTGCATCCCCCTACAGGGGGAGCAACATAATCCCCCCCTCATCTGCTCACTCTATACTACTGTCGACCGTGGTTCCGGTTATGGGTCAGCACGGAGATTAAGAAATAGAGCAAAACTAAGGTCATTTTTGGAATCTAGGACCCCGAAAACCCCCTAGATAAAGTTTTTCTAGCGAAAGTAGACAACTTTGAAATTTGACCTAGGGTCAGCCATGGTTCCGGACATGGGTCAGAACGGAGGTTAATCAGTAGAGCAAAACTAAGGTCATTTTTGAAATCTACGACCCCGAAAACCCCCTAGATAAAGTTTTCCGGAAGAAAAGGGTCAACTTTGAAATTTGACCTTGGGTCGACCGTGGTTCCGGTCACATCCTCCACAACTTCCTCCCAATTTCCTCCACAACCCAGGAAACCCCCTCCTAACTCCACAACCCTCAAAACCCGCTCCCAACTCCACAACCCTCAAAACCCCCTCCCAACTCCACAACCCCAAAAACCCCCTCCCAACTTTCCGCCACAACCTCCCCCCAATTTTCCTCCACAACCACCAAAACCCCCTCCCAATGCGACACCATTTTATGACCTATTACTACTAACTTTGCTACCAGTCGCACATCTGGACGCAAAAAACCCTGGGTCAAATATATAGGTTGCCATTTCAAATTTTCAGTCTACATCAGTGCGGTAAATGGTACCACCACCTCAAACCAATCTTGCCTTGAAGCTTTTAGAACCTAGACAGCGATTCCGGACATCAATTTGTTATGACTAATTTTTCGAAAGTTTTCGGCCACGGATCAACACACTTAATTAAGAAATAAAAAAGAATGTTTTCAATGGATTTTTCTCCTCCAGATGCTCCTCCTAACGATATGAGAACAGGTAGTCGCTCTATGGTATCATGAGTTTTTCAGATTTAAGAGGTTTTCAGACTTTTTCAGTTAAGATGGGATATATTTTTAACTGTAATCTTTAACGTTGAGCTATTGCTTTCTTCTGTTCGACCAGTATTGTCTTATAACCTAATATGATGGAATAAATTAACGTGGTAACCTAGGGGATTGCTGTCGAAAGGTTACACGTAAATTTATTACACGCTTATTGTTATTAGCAATCCCTACCACATACGTTGTAAATATTGGTTACGGTTTTTTAGTTTAGTTACTTAACAGCATCTGGTCGTTCATTGTCTCCTGGTGAATCCAACCCAATTAGGAAAAACTCCTTTAATTAAGAGGGGCTACTTGGGTCAAAAATGCTACCCTCACCGATTTAGCTAAAATGTTTGCCCATTGATACTCCCTAGGGCCCTACACAATCCATTGAAATTTGTGACGATTTAGTCCAAGAATAAAAGTTAGCCATTAAAAATTTCCAATTCACTTTGAAAATGGCCCAAAATCGGAACTTTAGATTTTTCGCTTCTGGCAACGATAAACTTACTTCGGTTCTGGCAACAATAACTTACACAAATCAAAACCGTTCAATACGGTCTATAGTGTAGCTTGTAGCGTTTTGTAGCTAAATACAATACCTAAAACTTGTCGAAGAGCTTTTTACAAATTTCGGCTTCTAACTGTTGTAGTAAGCGTTCTGTGAAGAAGCCCCAAAAAATAGTCAAAATGTGACTTTTTCGAAATTTTTCGAAATTTACAAAATATGCGCAGCATCTCTACATCACTCGATAACTTTTTCAATTCTAAACAACTTTTCTTCTTGGCGCAAACGTCCATTTTGTAGCAGTTTCAATTTATCGGTCGAAAACCGCATCTTTGTGATTTTTCAATTTCAGTGTTTTGGGGGCTTTCTCACAGAAACGATTACTACAAACATCAGAAACCAAATTTTGAAAAAAGCTCTTCGGAAAGTTTGAGATATTTTATTTAGCTACAAAATGAGGTATAGAAAGGTTTGAACGGCTTTGAATTGTATAAGTTATCTTTGCTAGAAGCGAAAAATCTAAAGTTCCGATTTTGGGTCATTTTTAATAGTATTTGGAAATTTTGAATTACATTTTTGTTCCCGGACGAAATCGCATCAAATTTCAATGGTTTGTGTAGATCCCAAAGAGTACAATGGGCACAATTAAAGCGAAATTGGAGAGGGTAGCATTTTTGACCCAAGTAGCCCCCCTTAAGTTTCGGGCACTAAGAAACAAAGGATAACCTAAGACAAAATTGTTAAGCACGACCCGCATATTGAATACGGAACTATTAATTTGAACATATTTGAATTTACATCAATTAAAACAACTTTCCAAAAACTACTGTTTAAATTCAGCATCCCTGATTTGTAAATCGGGGAATGGTCGCCGGGTAGCAAATTTTATAGTTACCGATTTTTGGGTATAATATAGCCCCATATGTGTCCAAAACAAGATAAATTCTTACGGTCCAGAGTCAATCCAGTTAGGTGAAACGGTAGTTCAAATCCCTACAATTTCTTATTTACGCCAGTATGCCTCGCTGAGGGCCTCGAAGTCGTGTACACATAGGTTGACAAAAGCCTATAGCATAGCCAATACATCACATTAAAGCCTCTATCTGGGGCTATTTATTGCTGCACAAATTACAAAGATATGCCAAGCAGCCAGCAAGTAACGATGCTTTAAGTATTTGATCACGCTCATTCCGACTGTTATGTACTGCAAATTTTAACGCGCTGTAACTTTCTCATACTACTTTATAGAGACTTGGTGCAAGAAGATAAAATGTTCAGGACATCGAGAGCTTCAATTTGATATAAAATTTGGCTATATTTGGAAAATTTGAAAATTAGCCATTTTTTGCCTGGCCTCCGTTACCGCCCTGAGGCATGCATCCACAGTTCAACTAGCAATTACAGTGAAACTTAGCACACATCTTCCTTTTGCATGTGCAAATTGGCACGTCTGCTTTCACTCGACTTATGGGAATTATATCCAAAAAATTGAGAAAATGACGTATTTTTAGGCAAAACGCCAACCCGGTAACCAAAACTGTGTACTACTCACAAACAGCAGCATATATTGTGCGTATGCAAATTTATCCTCTATTTATGTACTGTGTTAATATCTATTCGAATGCTGTGCAGTAAATGGTTATTCCAGGCCATGACGAAACGATACAGAAACACCTTATTTAGATATTAAGACGTCTAGTCCAGATTAACATTGTGCCAAGTTATAGTTCATTTGCTTTTGCACAGCGCTCAAACTTCCTAATTTTCTTGTTTTTCCTAACAAATGTGGGGGTCACTTTTGACCTTTGGATGACTATTGTGGATAATAGGGAAGTTTTGCAACAAACGCTCCTGTCTTGTTTTAGGGGACCCCTAGGGACTACAAAATACGTGAAAATAAGAAAAGATGGTCGAAAATTCGCAACCCCCCTTTAAATGCGGGTTTTTCTTTTCTGTAGGCATTAGAAGCCTGCTTACTGTGATATAGTGCGTGCATGTTAGAAATTATATTTTTCCAGTAAGATTGCTTGTGTAATGAAAACGACATATTAATAAATTTTTCATTAGTTTCCCAACTTCCAACTAACATTTTCGCCTTGGTGACTTCATTGATTGGTTACCCTTGCTCATTATACCCCAGCTTGACTGAATTTTATGTTACAAAGATTCGAGAAAATTATATATCATTTGCTGTCCCTCAATTTTCAGTTTTCTAATGATTACTAAATAATTTATATTTCTTATTTGCTGAAAGCCGATTTTTTTAGATAGAAATGAATCGTAATATGCATGTACGATTGATAGATAAACATTCGAGGATGCGTGTCAAGTGCAATTGGTTTTAGATTTCCTCACGAAGCAGTTAACATTAACAAGTTTGGAGAGAGTATAGTTAGGTGATTGTTCAAAATGTTTCGATCTGGTCAAAAATTTTAGTACTTGCGTTTTTCCTCAGTCTGTTTCAGACTCAGCTCAGGCTAACTCGTATTTACTGTTTAAGATTTTGCAGTCGTGTTCTTTCTCTTTACTTTTTCTGTTTCTATATAAATAGATATAGCTTGTTTAAAGCATTTTAACGAACAAATTAAAATGGTGTGAACATGATCTCGTTCCAGATACAGAGCTACGCTTGCACAACAACAAGCATTTACACAGTAAGAAATTCCATTGCGCAGCAGTTCTACAATTAGTCTAAGTGTTACTTAAGGAAACTTTTAACCTATTGCAGACACTCCTGCTTGTCCAATGTCAATTCCTTCAATGTTGAATGAAAGTTAAATTTGCTTATGCACAACAGAATGTATACTGAAAGCAATGACCACCAGAAGCATGTAGTTACAGTACAACCATCAAATGTGGAACAAACCACAGACTACACGAACCTACCCGGACCTGCGCCTGAACAGCGTTGGAAGCCCTATTGGTTTGAATATCTTAACTGGAAGGCCTATAGACATTATGCATGGTATTTATTATGGGTAGCCTGCGCCGCCGGTGCAATATTTTGCGTTGTGGATGCAATAATTAATTTTTCGGCTAACTCTACGTCAGTTCGAATGGTGACTCAAATTTTACCACAACAAAAGCTGCCATCGATTTCGTTGTGCACATTTGTGGCATTGAATGCTACAAAGCTCTACAGTGACGGATACAGTGCTCAATTAATTAGAGGTTTGCTGAACGACTTTGACATGGACATTGAAAAGTATGCAGAGAAATCAACAATTAGCTCTCTAAAAGAAAACGAAGTCATGTCCAATCTGACCCAAACTTTGTCAAGTACGTTTTTGCTTTAATAGAACAAAACCAAACATTAATGTACGAAATGAAATTAACTACAACCCAAGCTAAAATATCGAATAACAATAATATATCCTACACCCAGAAGTCCGGATTTAAGGTGGATGTATAAATATTACTATTTATTAATGTTCTTCATGCTCGGCCAACTTGTTTATTGAAAAAATTGTTGAATTTCAAAAGTGATTCTCCAAGGACACAGTAGAAATCGGGAAGCTCAGCGATATCGTAAATATCTTATTTCTTTCAAGCTAACGTCCATCTCTGTGGTTGGTACTGATTGGTGGGATACCCCTTTGGTGAAAATTTCAATTTTTAGAATCTTTTAAAATATGACATAATTTCACATTGGCTAAGAAAGCTCTCAATACAGGGATGAATTCTTCTCATATTGTCTATTACAGATCTCAGCTATGCTAAGCAATAGTCAAATCAATTGCATATAAATTGCGCTGTGCAGTATAAGAATTGTTTCTAGTCTGGCATATACGGGCAGAAATTATTTCTTCATGCATTTCAGATTTGAACATGAACTGGGAATCATTTGTAAGGAAATATGGTGTCCAATGTGAGGACATAATTTTCAACTGTATCATTGCATTTAATATTCCTTACGATTGCTGCGGCAATATGACAACCACTTTGCATGAGAAATATGGATTATGCCATACAATAAGGTTATTTTAAATCAATTGAAGACACTGATACTTTAAAATTTTGTGAATAGTATTCACCAACAAAAACTAAGACGCTTTTTCCTAAAAACAGTAGAAAAGCTCTCCAAAACAAGACAATTCAGTTTCACCCCTTTAGACGGATGGTTACAGCTTACAAGTCAAATTGGATAGAAATATACGTTTAGCACTATCTATGCTTGTTTAACTTCACTTCTTGAGGCGACCAGCGGCGAAACCTTTTTCATTTATTTTTATGGTTTTCTTAAAAACATTTGTAAAAAACTGTGTTCCACACTGAACCACTGACGAGCCGCACAGTGTGTGGATATGGTCTGGTTACGGTCGCATGCACTACTTATATAGATTGTATGTACATTTTCTGTTTATGTGTAACTGTATACACTTCTATCATTTGCAATGTGCAACTAAATTGCTTTCACAGCGTATTGTTGTATTGCTACACTGTATTGCTCTGGCAGTCTCTTACGATTATGGAGAAGCCACGCGATAATAGTATAAATGTAAAACTGATGGTACGTTTGACGCACAACTAATTATTTCACATTCCTTACGATTGCTGCGGCAATATGACAACCACTTTGCATGAGAAATATGGATTATGCCATACAATAAGGTTATTTTAAATCAATTGAAGACACTGATACTTTAAAATTTTGTGAATAGTATTCACCAACAACGGTGGCTTACCCTCTTGTGATTTTTTGTAAAAAATTGTTACTTTTTACGGTTTTTAAAATTTTCCGAAAATTCCCGGGCTCTGTGTAAAGTTGCACAAAACGTTTTGACCGTTTCAGAATTAGACAACTGCATAAATATTTTTATGTGTAATAATATCTCAGTATATTAATAATTTAATATAATAAAATTAACAAGTTGGCCCCAAAAGGGGCAATCCTTCGTAGACCTTTGAGAATTTTTAAGAGATGTGCAGAAATTGTCTACAATTTAATACCATTTTATTTTGTGTAACCACGAACAGCTAACGAAACAACTCCGTTTGTTATTTTTCCAACGTTCGTAATAATTACGTTTCCAATTTTCGTTGAGACGAGGGTAATTGTTTATGTTCCTCAATGCTTGTAAGTGAGCTCCAAAGCTACACTGAGCCTTCCAAATAACATGCAACCGTTTAGGTTGCTGACAGTTGACAACTGCAACAAGACTGCAGATTCCGCTGCTTAAATAGCTGCTTATCTAATTTGCATAATTTCACTTCAGCAAAAAGGTGTCCTATACTAGCCCTGTGTTGAAGATAGGGCCTTGATGTCATGCAATAGAGAAAACACACGCTAAACATAGACAAAAGTCGTTTTATACATTCCTGCTCCAGCAGGAAGCAGGAATAACAAGTAGGCCCCAAAAGGGGCAGTATTCCTCAGTAGACCTGTTATTATTCAACTACAGTTTAATAATTTGTTATTAAAAACTGAGTTTTGCTTCAATTTCCGACTGGGAATTTTTGTTTCCGTTGTGGGTCTTCAAATGACATCAGAAACCCCAACTGGTGGAAGAGGTCCCCCCCCATTTGAAGACGTCGCTAGAATAGATTTTCGTTTTTCTAGTGTTTTGCGTTTGGTATTGTTTCTTCGGCGTTTTATGCTTTATCGCCAAAATCCAGGGCGATATAGTAGTGTAAGCCCACTAGAGAATGCAAGCAGGCTACACATACTATAAAACTACCTATAACTACCTAATCCTAGTGCACCTTGGTGTAGCTCCCAAGCTACACTAGTGTTCAAAAATGCGCAACCATTTTGATTGCAGACGCCGGAGACTGCGTAGAGTCTATCCATTCGGCTGCTTAAATAGCAGCTGCCAAAACTAATTTGCATATTCTCTCTCAAAAAAATCAGCCCTAAGCTAGCCCTATGTTGAAGATAGGGATTCTGAACGGAGAAATTACTCATACTGCAATGGACATACTAATTTTCTTTTTATACATTCCTGCTCCAGCAGGAATAAAAATATTTTTATAACTCAATAAAAATTTATACAGGTTTCTGACTTACTTACTGCGAGATGCAGAATACTTAGCGAAACCAAGGCTGTCTTTGAAAAATTTATTGCCTCTATTACTCAAGCCCGGTTCATACTGCACAAAGTTTAAGATTTAAGGTCTAAGGATTATTGTTCAAGGATTAAAACTAAATTAGTTTATTTAGATTAGCCTGGTTTTTTGGCGTGGTGAGCACTGACTGTTGCATAGTGGCATGTTTCTTGAATTGCATCTTTCTGGTTACTAAGAGGTTATTCATCAAGAGCAGTTCATTGAGTGAAATCCAAATGTCTCTCGGCCCTCACGTCCTCCCTATAGTGAGACAGAAAGAAATTGGCATCTAGTTTTCGAACACTACTTTTAGAGATCCTCCGTATGTACAACAAGCTGGAATAAATGCTGGCCTAGTGCTGATGGTAAAGATTCCAAAACAGGAGATTTCGGTTGATAGTAACGAAACATTTGCTTTGTCTTCTTCTGGAATAACTGTGGAGTATGGGCAGGAATTGCTGCCACCAATGTCTCCCAGATCTCACGCTAGTATTTCAATAGCAGGTTTGTGATTTAAATAAGTGACTATTAAAAAGAAGCGTTTACTTGGTTTCTCGACATACAGTGGACACGTGCGATTCAATTTTTAACAATTAAAATCATAAGTAAATTCAACTACAAAGTGATTGTTGGCATGCAAATGAAATATTCAAATATTAATTAATATTAATTAGTTGCAGCCACTTTAATGCATTGTTTTAGGCAATCAATCAGTTGCAGTGGCTTTCAATGTACTGCGTAATCTAAGAATAGCACCATGTACAGACGATTACCCTAGCAACTACATATCTTGTTTTGGATTCGAGTTTCGTCGACTGTGCGGCTGCTGGCTGTTGGGCTACAAAGGAGATCCCAGCGTTCCACAAGATGAGATTCGCGTTTGCGATCCGGTTGATGTTCGCCGCTGCCTTTCGTCTCAGAATTATCATCGTATTCATAATGCCGCTACCAATTGTTCCATGAAGCAAGCTGCATTGCCTTGCAATGAAACAATTTATTCTCCCTATGTTACTTTTTCTGACTTACACTTGCACGAAGTACCATCATTAATGAGTAAGTGAGTGCTTAAGCTGGTGATTCCTTCTGGTGTCATCAACTTCGAACCGTTATTGCTTATTCATTCTGATAGAAACTTGACCCCTGAGAATAGCTAGATACTGCTAGAAGGGCAAAGGTTCATTTTGATGGGCTCCGTGCAAAGCAATATGCCCTAGTTTCCAGATTTCTGTCTCGGGTTTTGGAGCAAAAACTAATTCTTTTTGTATTCTGACGTGCGTAACTGTCGAAAACTCACAGTCGTACTACTGCCTACCTGTCAATTGATGTGTATTTGATTATTTCAGACCGATTAGAGAACGCGGATACAATGTCCCGGGTTTATCTATACTACGACCGCTTAGAGATGGTGTCCTATAATCAGCAAAGCTTAATCACGTTTGTTAGCGTTAGCAGTCAGCTTGGCGGAACTTTAAGCTTATGGCTGGGACTATCAATATTATCAATATCCAACATTCTTACATCGATGCTACGTCGACTTTGCCCCGGAGCCGACAAGGAAGACTATGGAACTGCGACAACAGCTGTTACGAAATACTGATAAATTTTAATGAAGTAAAATCATATTAAATTTAAACTAAAGTTTGGCAGTAAATGTCGGCAAATATCTCAAAAAGTACATTTTTTCCGATGTAAAATATCAACGTACAAAGAATTAAGCTTGTTTTAGCAGAGTTAATAATTCTTAGCTCGTTTGCCACAGGCTTATATGCTCCAAAAATGCTTTAAAAATGACAGTACTTCATTTCATGACCGGAATAACGGTTAGTCTGGACTCTGGAGCCAGAACAGGAGTTGCAGTGAATTTGTAGTTTATTTCGGTGCCATACTTATTTTACTTTGTAATACGCTTGCTAAAGCGCTGTTATCTTATTTTTACTTTATTTGGTACACCACGGTCTCTTTATACAGCGGTTACAATGTCGTACCCATCATGCCTCAGAAAATATTTAACTTCAGCTTCTTATTTAATGAATAAGCCCGAAGCGAATATGCAAATAAGCCCAATTGGCCACAGGTTCACAATCGCGGCAAGCAAAACTTACCAACATGTACCACACGCTGTGTGAATTAGGCTTGCAATACAGAATTCATGGTGGAAGAGCTCGAGAACTGCCACTTTAGAGCAAAGAAATTATTTATGAAGCCGAACTCAAGAACAACCTATGAAGTGGAGGAAACAAAATGATATATGAAATGAAATAGTTGCTACAGCAGGAGCTTAAAAACAGATAGACGAAAGATGGTTCTATAAACTGTTGTTGTATGCTGCAGAAGTTTGTGTTAACTGCAACGGCCTATTCTTAGGGCTTACTGCAAAGTAAAATCCAATAACCTTACTCATTTATGTTGCAGCTGACAGCTAAGTTTAGAGAAATTTCAACATGAAGTGGCAGCAACATTATTGCTTGCCGTGGCTGGGAGGCCTACTTTTTGGTGTGCAGCAGAGCTGTCTAGGTTGGAGCTCTGCTGTACACACTGCTGAAGCATGCAGGAAACTGTATGCTACAGCAATTTAGATTACGGACCGGATTCCCAGCGTGCAGCGTGCGTATAGCTCAGTTATACGCACGCTGCACTGTGCATTATCTGATTTATATGCACAGTCTTTACATAGGAAAAGTGCAAAAGAGTTGTATAAATGCTCTTAAGGTTCTGTTCAGGGAATTCCTTGATTGAAGGAGCAAAAATATTTTCGAATGATGTCACTGAAACAGTTTGTGTGCGATTTTACTATTATATTAACATTGTACTCTACTAGACGTTAGTCATTTCTGTGAAAGCTTCATTCCGTGGTCAATTTCAATTGGTTGAAAATTTAAAACTTAACGAAAAAATTACAAATTCACAGAGAATTACGAATATCTGCTCAAATGACTAATGAAGAACGAACGAAACAAAGATGTCACTACAGCACCTCTTTGGGCACTACAGCAATTTGGGTCTGACGTAGGGATCGAACTCACAACCTTTCACAATCTATCCCAACGCTCTACCGATTGAGGCACCCAGACACAATTGAACCGAGCTTAAGTTTGAATTCGTTCCCAAACTGCAGTGACATTTTAAAGGACGCTTTCGCTTAAGTTTGACGGACACTCTTTAGTACACTGACTCCTCTTTTGACACACTTTCTTCTGTGTAAACGAAGAAAGCGTTCCAAACTCGTCCGCCTATTCTTCACAACTTTAAAGTGTTTGCTAATAGCTGATAGTAGCGACTCAAGTACCATCTAGCCAAGTCGTGACTAAATTGAAGGGTGGATGATGGAAAGGGGGGGGTCCTGTAGAACGTTGCTAGTACTTGATAGAACATGATTTGTAAATGTCAATCTTTCGTGCTATTTGTATTCTTGCGAAATAAAGGTAATTCTCCCAAAAATCTATATTTTTTTGATGGAACCTTTAAAGCTTTGATTATGCCGATTTTGAACAGATTCAGTTTACTGTGACTTACACTTTTGTTTTGTAATAGCCATGTTGTCTCACGCAGCAGTTGCAGTGCTATTTACATTAACCATTGTATTAATACTACAAGTAAGTGTTTTGAGCAGCAGTTAAAATATTAATGAGTTTTAATCTATTCTCTTTCGTTCCCCTTACAACTTTGGAGTTGCGTTTTTTGACGGTCCGCACTAACCTATAAAATAAAGCAAAAACTGAATTTATTGAACCTGAACGGTATCCGTAATTGAATCTAAAGCTGAAAGCCTAACTAGCGGTTAAAGTTTATACTTGTATTATATAAAACGATTAGAAATCAGTTAAGCTAACTCTTGTTGTTTTCATTGTAAAGGTGCTCCGACTAGGATAAGCTAATATTTCGAAAATATAAATATAAAACACTATATATTAATATTGCCAAAATCTTAGCTCTGTGTACTTTTTCCTTCTAGGCAACAAAACTATTATATATTAGATAATTAGCTGTTGGCATATCTTATGTCTTATCTTATCTCCAAATACGGATTTGTGTTGGCGACTTCCCGGCGCCTGCAGACTGTAACCGTTGGTTGTTGAGTTAGCAACTAGTTTATTGAAAAACATTAAACTTATAATCCTTATACCTACCACGATATAAATATTCACTTGTTTTCTCATTTAATTGTAATTTTAGGAAAGCTTTGCTTGGAATAATATATCGGACTCGAAAGGTATGCAATTGTTGGTAATTGCTGTGTTGTTGTGTTCAATTTTGAAAATTCCCTATTTTAAAAGTCGGCAAGGAATTTTTGCTCAATTCTATAAATTAGCATATTTGTTTCAAACATATACTCCAAACATATTTGTTTCTTGGTATAAGCAGACGCGTTGGCGACTTTCTGTGTAACGGATCAAGGTTGGCATGATCAACCTTTCCGTTGCTGGTGAGTAGCTAGGCTAGCTACCCGCCTGGCTTCTCATAACATCATCAAGTGGGCTGGGACACGTTTGCAAGTCACGTAGCTCCCCCAACGTGTATGCGTGGGATTGGGTGGGTTCCCCCCCTCGTGACTTTGGGAGCTACGTGATTGGGGGCAAATTCTCACTAGGGGGCGCTCGTGGGAGGGTTCAACCCAACACTCGCTTCCCCCCTTCACTCTTGTTATTTCTGCCGTTGTGTACAGTCGTGTTTAAATCTACTCTCTCTCCCCCTTATTTGCTGTGTCTATTATTGTGTCTCCCCTCAGCTCTCCCCAGAGCTTGGTACGTTGGCTGACCCCAGTCAGCCGCTGTAACTGTAAGTTAGTGTTTGTAGTTTGTTTGTTTGTGTGACTGAGGGATCATCCCTGTATTTTATTGTATTGTTATATTACTATAACTTGTTGTTCTGTTCTTTATTAAAGTGTATTTAGCTAGGCTAAGTCTTTCTGAGCTCCTGCTAGGTAGGTAGTTCATTCTTAAGTGAGTGAGAGTGCGAGTCATCTCGCCCTTAGGATCGGATTACCCCTGCGTATATTGTCTGGCGAGGCTGTCCCGACCGTCTCCTGTAGTCGGTCAGTTATCCATCTGTGCCACGGTCTCCGCGTCCGCTACGTCTGGGCGTGGTAACGGTGTTAGTACGTAGGTTGAAATACTAGCCCCGCTACATTAGGCTGCCAGGAGCTCAGGGATTTCTTGCCTGAACCCCTTCGTAAAATTTTGTAAATTTTTATTTATTTTTGTCTTAGTTTCGTTGGGGTTCCCCCCGTAGTTCTTCGCGTTCAGCGCACGAATTTTTTCCAATTTTCTTAGGTAGGGTAAACCCCCCCCCTAGGGTCAAAAAATCGGAAAATTTTTTCTCTAGGGTTTGGCTGTTTGTATACGTGTATAACTGTGTACCTGGTTCTCCCCCACATTAGGCTCTAATACAGCATTTATTTTTGGGGTGAGTTAGTCTAAGGCTATTTTTGGGATTTGAGTTAGGAATTTTTACCAAAATTCGTACCTAATTAACAAATAATTTTGTTGTGTTCAATTTTGTTTGTGTTGGTGATTTTGCTTGTCTAATCCCCTTCATTTTAGGTTAATTTTGGTAATTGTTTCTCTTTCAGGTCAAAAATAGTAATTTTGTACCACAATTTATATCAATTTATTGTATTTTGTGTCACTGTTTATATACGTATACTACGGTATTTTTCTGGGGTACCTAAGAATATTTTTGGGTTGTACTAATTGTCATTTTCAAAAAGACCTTTTAGAAAAAGAAGAGAGTGCAACTCAAATATGGACCAAAAGCGCTCAAGCCTACGCTTGAAAGAACGGGAACTACGTCACCAACCCTACTCGGTGACTGGACATCGTGGAGACTCCCATTTGGACTGTATGGGATGTCAGCCCTCCACGTCGAGAGCGAATTCTGGGTCGTTCGACGACCGGGAACCGGTGCAGAGGATGCGCCCCCGGTCCAGTTCTGCCACTACAGCAGATCTGCGAAGGAAAAAGAGTGGCTGGGCATCGGGGACTGCTCGGAAAAGCAGTGCCCCTACTCTGGATCCAGGAATCTCCAGTTCTCTGACCACACTATCTGAGCCAGAATCATCAGGAGTGGGTCCGTCATCGGACTCGGCATTTGTGACAGCAGCATCAAGCCTGGTTTCTTTGGATGACAACCATTCCGATGGTCTAACTGCTCAGACACGAAGCTTCAATGACGAACTGAATAGGACATTGAGCTGGAAAGAACTTGGATTTGATCAGAGGGACTCTCCTCAGAGTTCTGAGTCGAGTCCCGGGGACCAGACCGTCATCGGTCTTGAGGAGCGCATGGACCTGGGTTCGTCCCCGGACCGTGGGCAGGCTCTACAAGAATCTGATGATGATATGACGGCCCTGGGAGCTGCGGCGATGCCTGGATTGCCACCTTTGGACGACCTGGTCAATTCAGTGTACCAGAATCTTGGAATTGATCTGGAACGCGAGTTCTCGCTTGGAACGGCGGCACTAAATAATTGGGCCATGGATTCGGCAGCACAGCATAGGCTGTCCTGGGACCCGTCATTTGATGTTGGGACCCAGGCTTTGGCTTCACCGTCTCATCAGCCCAGTCCATCACGGAGCTCCGCGGGTGTCATCACCCCTGTAGCAGTGAACCAAGGAATGGAACAGCAAGTTGTGGTGCCTCAGCCCTCACAAACGACAGCCAGGGGACAGATGGGTCCAGCCCAACGCCCTGAGGGAGCAGTCGTGATCACATTGAACACGACCGTCGTGAATAACCAGATTTTGCGACCGGACTTTTGGTCAACCCCATCACAAACCTCATCACCGGTGACCAGAAGACCGAATATCTTGCGACCATCGGTTCGCGGTGGACGAGCCGGTCATCGGGTTCATGCTGGTGGTCGGACTTTGATGTCGTCAATTCCGGAAACCAGTCCAGCTGATCATTTGGGACCAATGGAACCATCAACCAGTCATCAGCCATCACAGGAACAGCCGGTTCGGCCGACTGTCACCCCACCGCGACGACCATCGTCCGGTGGGTCGGTCAACATGGTCAGAATGACGCCTCAACAAGTGCAGATGTTGAATGACTACACCAAGTGGTTTAAGTCGATCTCCAAGTTCAAGGGCAGAAAAGGAGCCATTAAATTGTCAACATGGCTGAAGATGTTTGAGTCAACTTGGGAGGCAAGTGGAGCCGAGCTTGACCTCAAACGGCCATTGTTGTGGTATCTGCTTGACGAAGCGGTCAAGCAAGACTTGGAAGGTCAGACCATGGGAACCTACGAGGAGTTGGTGGCCATTCTTCATCAGCTGTATGAGCCGGTCACCAAATCGGCCGACAAATACGCTCGGGAATTCTTCGAAAGGAAACAACTCGCATCGGAATCGAGCCTGGATTATCTCAACGAGCTGAGGTCCCTCGCCTGCAAAGCCTTTCCGACGGCCGAGCTGAAGGAACGAGAGCTAAAGGTCGTAGAGCGGGCCTCTAGAGGACTCAAAGCGGCATTGCGAGCAAAGGTCGCGAGTTTGTTCGCTGATGCCGAGAATTGGGACCATCGCAGGCCGAACGATATCTTCATGCGAGCCGTGCGTATTTTGGAAGCGGTCGAGGACGGTGACACTCAATCAAAGCCAATGGAGACCATTTGTAGCGTTGGTGATGGTGAGAGGGTTCAGCCCATTGATCAGCAGGAATGTCCAGCGTACGTACGCGAACTCAAACGTGAGCTTCAGGACATCAGGAACTCGATCGTCCAAGGCCAGGCAATGGCAACAGGTCAACAATCCTGGGACGACGAAGTGGTCGCAGCCTGTGAGATATTGGACGATCCGAACATGCAAGATTTGGACCCGGAGGAAGTCTGTTTTCTGGTGGAGCAACAGGCGAACACTGGAAACTCAGGAAAGGCATCTTCTAGTCAGGATAGGTCCAATCGTTGTACCTACTGCGCGGAACCTGGTCACAGGTGGGCACATTGTCCGGTGTATAATAAGAACATCACCTTCTGGGGTGACGACCCACTTTGGCTCAGAATGGTCAACAGCAGATTCTTCGGATGTTTGCTGAAACAGAAGGACGATGGCACTGGTCAATTTGAAGTGAAACGCCCGTCCGGCGGTGGTGGTGCAACGCGTGGTTCGGGTCGCTTCCTGTCATCAGGTCGCGGCGGTGGTGGGTTCAGGAGAAGAGGTGGTGGTGGTGGAAGCAATACTGGTCAACGAACTGGTGGCAATTCGGGAAACGAATGATGGGGGAGCGGACCCCCGCCAAAAAACCGCAGGCCGGTCATGTTAGCATGATTAGGAGGCCACCTGACCTCAGGGGTCACGATTTCCCGAACCGTGGATCACAGGGATCCCAGGTCGGCCAATGGGTCCGACCAGTCAGCCAGTTCCGTCACTCAGGTCATGTCAATATGTTACGATATCAGCATATTGGGACGCTTTCCGATGAGGAATTGCATACACCGCGTTGGAAATGCATTGAAGGATATCCAGAAGCTAAGTGCTTCCATATGGCTTGTGTACTGCACAATGGACGGAAGCAGGATCGCCATTCGGTCGGGGTCTTCCCCAGAAGACTTCACTTGCCTCAGAGGCAAGACCAGGAGCCCCTGAGACCCCAGGAACATCCGGATTCTGGGCAATCTCAGGAGCCTCGGGGACCGAAAAAGCCGAAAAAGCCCAAGAAGCCCAACAAAAATGGCAAGAAGAAGAAGGGCAAAGCTCAGTCACAGGATGGGTCTGTTTGTCAGGAATCGGATTCGGAACAGTCACCCATGAATTCGGTGGCAACACAAGCTGTCACGGTCAAGGACGGCTTGTCTCTTCAGGAGGCTGCATCAAAGGATTGCAATCCGGAACCAAGTTCACCGGATGCTCGTGCTTCGAACTCGAGTTCAACTCGGGTTTCTAGCACGAGCCCCGGGGACGGCCCTCGTGATCAGCCTACGTCGTCATCGACGTCTGCTACTGCCAAAAAGACCGAGAACGCGAACTTGGAAGCTCCAGCTATTCCAAAATTGAAACTCCAGCGGTCAGCCGGTGATACCTGGCACACTCCACGTAAAGCCGCGAACCGGACCTCCACCAAAGGTCAGGATGATATTCCGACGTTCAATAGGTTTGATCCGTTGGATTTGTCCAAGGTAGACGCGGATATGTTGGAGGCATACTGGACTCGACTGACCAAAGCTCAGGACGCCTGGAGTCAAGAGGAGGATAAACTGGGGAAAATGGAGGGTGCCGTTCAACGGCAGTCCCCCAAAACGAAGGCAGCAGCGAAGACAGTCGTAGACAACATGGAGGATTTCGAGGAGGTTCTGAGTGCCTTCGTGAAGAAATTCCGTCAGGAGGACACCGCCAATGTGGTCGAAATGGTGTCCAAGGCCACCGAACCTGATGACGACATGGCTCGTCCCTCGACTTCGGGTCATCCCGAAGACGAGGATGGCCATGACGGATCGACCACAAAGGACATCCGTGAAGCTGTTCGACAGGTCATGAACGGCGAGGCGGTCTATTTTGCGAATTCAGTGGCTTCCATCTCGCTACGTCACTCGCCATATGTCCTTTTCCGGATAAATGAAGTCACTGCCCTGGGTCTGGTGGACACCGGCGCTTCTGTCTCATTGATCTCAAAGGAGTTCTATGACAGGGTCAAGCATCACGCATTGACGCCTATGACAGCAGCGGAGATGCCTAGCATTTCGGCAGCCGGAGAGGGAAATAAATTGACGATCCTTGGTCAATGCAAACTAACGATACGGTTTTGTCAAACACAAGGACAGATGGCAGAAAGTACAACTTACAGGTTTTATGTGGTTCCGGAGTTACAACAGGAAATGCTGATAGGGTATGACTTCCTGTATGATATGGGCTATAGCATTCATCCTGGTGGTGGTTTCATGTCCAGCTACTATGGAAGAGTGCTCTTTCTGAATTCAGCTGAACTGCAGGGGATATCGGTGGTGTACAATATCCCAATGGCTGCAGCGGTCAACTTGTGTATCAGGGAAAGGGTCAGAGTGCTCCCTGGTCGAGAAAAGGATGTTCCGGTAAAGGCTACGATGGCAGGAGGCCTAGCCGTACCGAAGAGCCAGTTCATGCTGTTTGAAGCGAACCCGGAGGCTATTGAAACATATGGAGTGTTTCCTCAGGCTGGTGTCCTGACTGTGACGCCAAAGGTCACCTACATTCGTGTCTACAATGGAGGAGACCAAATTGTTGACCTCCCTAAAGGAATGGTTATGGGAGAGGCCTGTCCAGCAGTCCAGGTTCGCGAGGCGGAACGGCCAACATCCTACGTAATGGAGGCAGGGGTCGATTTGCAGACCATCCATTACAATCTCAATAGATGGTTCGGTCATCCGGCCACCTATTCGCTATGGGCGGAACAGGTTGGTGAAAGTGTAAGCAAGTTACACAGGATGTTTCCAGGATTCTATCCTTTGGATTTACCACTACAACCATCTATGGAACAAGCTGACGCAGTCGTGGTTCAGCGGCCCAAATCGCCAGTAACTTATGCGGTCCAGGAACCCAAACATAGAACCGAGATCCATAAGTCAACTGATCCTGATGCGGATAAGGATCGGGAAATGCCTTCAGAGACGACCACTGGTGGACATTTCTACTCTGCTGAGGATCGGGAGCCACGTCCTGAACCTACAGAGCAGGAAAAACTGGAGGATATTGAGGCCAATGTAGATTTTGATAAGATGGATTGCTCGGACGACATCAAAGCGGAGTTCAAGAAGATGCTCTTGGAATACTACGACGTAGTGGCCCGGCCAGGTAATCCTGGTCGGACCAAAATAGATCAGCATCTGATTGACACAGGCAAGGATGGACCTCTGAAGAGCCGTGCCTATCGTATGAATCCGAAGCAAAAGGCTGAGGTCGAGAAGCACATAAACTCCATGCTCAAGGAAGGGGTATGCGAACCCTCGACAAGTCCGTGGTCTTTTCCCTGCATTCTGGTTGGAAAGAAAGATGGTTCAACCAGATTGGTCATTGACTACCGCAGGCTGAATAAGATCACCAAGAAGGACAACTACCCACTGCCAAAGATTGATGAGATCATGGACCAGCTCAAGGGTAGTGCAATCTTCTCAACGATAGATTTAGCAGCTGGTTATTGGCAGGTCGAGGTATACCCTGAGCATCGGGAGAAGACAGCGTTCGTGTCTCACATGGGACTGTTCCACATGAACGTCATGCCTTTTGGGCTGTGCAACGCGCCAGCCACCTTCCAGAGGATCATGGAAAAGGTTTTGACCGGATTGCCTGTCTACATTGATGATGTCCTGATTCCATCACAATCCTTCAGTGAGCATCTGAAAATGCTCAAGGTCGTCTTCCAGAAGTTGCGTGATAATGGACTACGGATCAAACTGAAGAAATGTGTCTTCATCCGCAAGAAAGTCCCTTTCTTAGGGCATCTGATCAGTCAGGAGGGCTACGAGGTAGATCCTGACAAGGTAGCTGCAGTGGCCAAGCTACCAAATCCTACTGATTGCCGTGGCGTCAAGGCGTTCCTCGGAATGTCAGGATACTATCGGAGGTTTGTGCCCAACTATGCCAAGGTGGCAGCACCGCTCATTGAACTGCTCAAAAAGGATGCTGTCTTCGAGTGGACCGAAGCTAGACAACGGGCGTTCGACGCATTGAAGAAAGTTCTGACCGAAGCTCCGGTGTTGGCTTATCCGGATTTCGACAAGATTTTCATTTTGTCGGTGGATGCGAGCCATCATGGCTTGGGAGCGGTCCTCGAACAGCCCGTGTCGATTCCTCGCAGTCCGAAGAAACCGGGCGAGGCATGGACGGTAAAGACACGTCCAGTGGCGTATGCCAGTCGTACACTCACGGTGTACGAGAGGAATTATTCGGCCACAGATCTCGAAGGAGCAGGAGTGGTTTGGGCATGTCAGAAGTTTCGCCACTATCTGACGACAAGAGCTTTCATCATCAGAACGGATCATATGGCAGTTAAGGACCTCCTTAACAACAGATCAGTGCTGGGAGCTGGAAGACAGGCAAGATTTGCCTTGCGCCTGCAGGAGTTCGATTTCATAGTGGATTATCGACCAGGTCGCGACAATGTTGTTCCGGACGCATTGTCACGTCTTCCAGGCTATGACCGTCCAACGGAAATGGAAATGGATGGGACGGAAGTCATGTACCCGCCAGAAATCTGTGCCATTGGTGATGATGTGCTCACCCCCCCCCCCCCCCCGCAACACCCCCACCACCCCCCCCCCCCCCCCCCCCCCCCCCCCCCCCCCCCCCCCCCCCCCCCCACCCCTTCCCACAGGGACAAAGAGAACCCCCTCCCCCCCCCCCCCCCCCCCCCCACAGAAAAAAAAAACAAACCCCCACGGTGTTGGCCCCCCCCCCCCCACCCCCCCCCCCGCCCCCCCCAGCCCCGTGTTATTCGCCCCCCCCGCCCCACACCCCCCCCCTCCCACCCCAACCCTCCAAGTCTGGGCCAAGAAAAAAAAAAGCCCCCCCCGCCCCCCACCTGGATAGCAAAAACAAGACCGAGCCAACAGACCTCTGGATTTGGTCAGTCTGGATGTGATGCATTGCACGAAGAACCGGACCCTTCGAGGCAATACCTGTATTTTGGTCGTCATCGACCATTTTACACGGTATGCGGAGGCTTTTGCCATGCCCGACGAAAAGGCAGAAACGACGGCCTACTACTACTTCAACGGATTCGTCGCTCGTTGGGGAGTTCCAGTGCATTTGCTGTCGGACCGTGGACCAAATTTCATGTCAAAGCTGTTCACGAAACTGACCGAGCTTAGTGGATCTAAACTTCAGCGGACAACGGCTTACCATCCGCAAGCAAATGGAGTGGTGGAAAGAATGAACAAGACTCTCCGGACCATCTTCATGAAGTACGCGGATATCTACCAAACGGATTGGGATGACTATGTGAACTGGGCGCTTTGCGCATATAGGAATTCAGTTCATAGTTCAGTGGGTGACACGCCTCATTTCCTGATGACTGGACACGACATCCGGTTGCCTTTGGATCATTTCTTCGATGGTAGAAATGATGAGGTGGTGGAGAATTATGATTCGTACTCACAATCCCATCTGTTCCGGTTGGAGCGAGCTTGGAAGGCCGCTCGTGAGTCGTTGGAAGCGTCATCGCTGAAGAATAGGAAGAATTTCGACAAGAAGGTCAAGGAGGTCCACTATAAGCGCGGGATGCTGGTGATGCGCAAAGTTACAGGAGTAACTCCTTCCGGTATGTGTGCCAAGATGAGACCAAAATGGGAAGGACCTTACCGGATAGTGGAGAAGATGTCGGAAGTCAACTTCCGAATCCAGAAAGTTGGAACACAGGACAAGCCGGATGTGGTTCACATCGAGAAGATCAAGCCATATCATGAACGGCCAGTCAAAGTTCCAACCCAGCCGTTACATTAAGCCTTGGTATGGTCCAAGAAGGGTAGGTCATCCTACCATCAGGTTGGTCAGGATGCAAATCAACATGCTGTGGTAAAAACCATCATGGGAGATTTGAACTGTATACTGGTGATGTTTTGTAGGGAATGTATGTTGGTTATATACGTATGTTTGTTGTGAGATTAGCTACCTTATAACATTCATAAAGGTTATCGTATGTATGTGCACTGGCCTTATGGGGCCCCACTTTGTAGGCCGGTCACGCCAACGTACCAATAACATCACTGGGGGGATAAAATTTTTATGTTTTGGCACTTTTTGGGTCAAGTTTTTTTTCTTTTTGTGGGGGTTAATTTTTCATTGTTGGGAGGGTTTTGATTCATTACCTTTTCAACAATTTCTCTTAGATTTCTTTTAATTTAATTTCCAATTAATCCCCGAATTTAAACTTTTCCTAAGAATCTAATTACTTTAATTTTTATCTCAATACAAAATTTTCCCTATTCCTTGGGTGGGTGGTCCCTTACCGCAAAATTTGGGTTATTTGTTGCATGTTGAACCTACACCTTTTTGCTTCTTGTTTCAGCTGGTAGTATTCTAGTAGTCGCCATCTGGATCAAATTACTCTGTATTTTGTGCATATCTGGAGAAGTCACCATGCATTCACAGTTCAGGAAACGGCAGAAGGACGGACACGATCCTATGGTTGGTGAGGGTTCAGCCCAAGCCCAGGCGCCGGACACCGAGGATTTGGAGCAGTTTCCCCCTCCAGAGGAGCCCAAATCCGTGGTCGAGGACTTGGGATCTGACCACCCCATGGGACAACATCCAGTGGTACCCCCTTGTGTGTCCGAGACATTCCAGGTGCCCGCATCGTCAGCGAGCCCATTATCGGAACTGTTCGAACAATTGGATCCCGCACCATATCAGGACTCGGACTCGTACAGTGCCGTGGTCGCCTCGGACGAAAATAGGATGGGCACGGGTCGTTCCAGCGTGTCATCACGTCTGGGAGGCCAACCGGAAGCCCCGTCCCCAGTGGGTTCATCTAATCCCGGGCAGATGGATCCTCAGTCTTTGCCTGAGGTCTCTGGTGAGCCTACAGAGTTCAGCTCTGTTGGCCACGACCCAGCGACTGCAGCGCGGGACTGCCCGGCCACGACGACAGGCCACCGTACAGACCATGGACGCCAGGTCCCTATCCCAACTGGCAAGCCCGATCATCAGAACCCTGTCGGTCCGACGTCCCAGGGAACCAAGCGGTCGGCAGTTGCTGCCAGTGGCGACGCTGATGAAGATTCGGACACTCGGACCTCGGCTCCCAACGGGAAGAAGCCATGTGCTTTAGCCAGAAGGAGCAGTCCACCATCTACTTGTTCCACGACCGCGCCTGGAACAAGTCAAGACACTACCCCCCTTAATCCAGGGATTGGATCAAATCTGTCCCTCAAGGACATTGAGGCACAGTTGGCTTTCCTACAAAGCCAGAGGAAACTGGTCTTAGAGAAGCTCCATGGCCAGTCCACAGTTTCTCAGGATACTGCTTCTTCAGTTGCCGAGTCATCTCGGTCAACTCCAGCTACATCTAAATCTAAACCTAAGAAGAGGAACCGTGGTGGTTCTCGGAAGAACTCTAGTGGTGCCCAGTCAGCTCAATCTGCTACGGAAACTGATGAGCCCTCCCGGAAACCGTCAAAGCAAAGCAAACGTTCTGCAGCGAAACAGCAAAAGGCGGGGCCGTCATCGGCCGAACCCGTCGTGGTGGATCTGGACACCGACCAACCACCACAGGCTAGCGATTCTACCCTGCAGAAGCCTTCCATGGGTGAAGTGGCCGACGCTAAATTGAAAGCCGGTCAGCTCGTGGTCCTGGAGGAGGTCAACGAGGATACCGACGGCTCATTGGCGAAAGTGGCAGGAGCGTGCGACGCATCATCGCCACGGTTAGCGGCAGGAATGGACGACGTCACTCAGAGCGTGCCTATGGTTCTCGAAGGGCACGAACACGTCCTGCCGAACTATCCTCATATGGTCATGATGACACCAAAGGAGAGGGCCACCGCCCTCAGCTATGAAGTTCCATCACGAGAGGAGATTGAGGCGGTTCCTGGTAATCTACAGGAAAGAGCCAAGGAACACCTCTCGGGCATCGAAACCTATGAGCACTATCTGAAGCTGGTGCTCCAGAACAGGGAGAATGAGTACGACACTCAGCATCCAGAAGCCTGCCTTACTGAAGCCATTAGTGACGTACAGGCGATTGCTAACCCGGAGAAGGATTTTCAGTTCAGCGAAGACCATCTATCTTTGCCGGACAATTTTCAACCTTTAAGGTTAATCCGAACCCTCCAGGGTCTATTTGATGCGATTCCGGACATTCTGGAAACGTATCAGTCGACTGGCGTCATCGCCATGGATATTGAAGGCGGCTCGTATACTCAGTTCGGCAACAAACAGGATGCCGCTATCACCATCATTCAGATCGCTGGTCCAGTTCCTTCACGACATCCGAAGGTCTTTATGATTATGGTCAGCGAAATCCTGGCATCACTGTCGGATTACTATGCGGTCCTCTATGCTCTGAAGATCATTCTTCAACCACCAGAGCCGGTCTATATGGTATTCGCTGGTGGTCCGGCCGACTTTTTACGTCTGGCCAAATTTTGTGGTCTCACGGGCATGGATGACTATGCTGCCGAACTTGGAGCGATCATCGCCCAGTCTGTACCTTATATACAGGCTAGACGAAGACAAGACCCGACGGTTCCTGAGGTCTCTTGGGAGAATATCACCGACACGACCAAGGAATCGTACGTCAACACTCATCACTCCCTGAGCAAGATCTGCGAATACTGCGATGTCCCATCTCCTAAAGGACTGCGACCGTTGGACTTTCATGGGTGTTTGGTCTGGCCCACCGTCGAGGAAGCAACATATGCCCTCGCTGACATTTTGGCCATCTATGCCTGCTTGGTCAAGGTTGCTAACGCCTTGCCCTCTGATGAGTGGATCCAGGTGATCTACCTCAGCAGCGCACGATACACCTTTTCACCCAGCCTATGGCCGAAGATCAACAAGGAAGCCGAACTGGGTGTTGGCCCAATTGCCCAGGCCAGAATGTTCACACCTGGACACCATGCGGCTTCGCAGATCCTCCATGACCGTCAGATGGAATGCCGACGGAACCTGACTATCAAACGGGGATCAGTGAAGTACCTGAAAGGGAGCTTCGCTTGGTCATTGTCAGTCCATGAAGAGGAGGGTGGTAATGCTACCCATCCCCTCCGAGAGGTTTCCTGGGTGCCCCTGATGGAGTTGCTGACCAACTTCTATGAGTTGAAGTTCATGACCAAACGGCGACGCGATGAGGGTCTGGACTTCAACTGGTATGCGATCGTCGCAAACCGCCATCATCACGCGGATCCAAATGACACTCCGACGAACCTTCCACCTGATAAGGCCCATCGTTTCCTGCGAAAGGACGACCAACCATCAGAAGAGGAGTCTGGGTGGTCATCCACCCCCCCCCCCCACACACCCACCCACGACCCCCACCCCCCCCCACGCACCCAAGCACGCCCCCCCACCGAAAAAGGAAAAACGAAGATACCCCCCCCCCCCAAAAGCATCCCCCACCAACCCCCCACAAAGAAGAAACCAGCGATCCGAGGAAGAAGGACTGTTTAGAACTTGGGCCAACATAGCATCTTGCGGCGTTTCAAAAGCTATTTTTGCCAGGATGCAAGAAATTCGTTCAGCTACTTCGGATACCTTCGACGCGGGCTTCATCGTCTGTGATAGGAAGGTGGGATAAGGCGTCGCCATTTCTACGATCAGAAGTAGCACGAAAATCAATTGTGTACTAAATGTGCCTTTAGCTTTAGTGCCCACGTTGAAGATGACCCATAGCCATTGGACTCGCAGACTTTGAGTCAAAAATGTGCACCATAGGTTTGTGATCTGTTATCAAATGGAAGGATCTACCATAAACATTCATGGAATTTGGATAACCCAAATATGATAGCAAGCTCTTCCTTTTCTATCCGAGAGTATCGGCGTTCTGATTCATTTGAATTCTGGGAAGCAAAGGCAGTTGGTCGTTCCGAGCCAACAGGAAGGATGTGTGATACAACGGCACTTCCGGGAAGCGTCGCAAGCCAAGATGGAAAAGGGAGTGACTCGTCATACAGCAAGAGTACATCAGGACTCTGAAGCATTAGCTTCAACTCTTTGAACGCTGATTCACATGCAGCGGACCAAACCCATTTAACTTTTTATTCTGTGTAGAAAGTTTAACGGAGCTTCCTTAAGTAGAAAAATTAGGTATAAAACTTAAATAATAATTGGCTTGAATATTAATTCGGAAACGTTCTTTGGAGATGGAATTTTCGGCAAAGCCTCTTTCTCGGAGAATGGACTCCATCGGAATCAATGACATGACCGAGGTAATCTACGTGGGGTGAAAAAAGCTCACTTTTGGGAGTCCCAGCTTGATACCACGTTTTCGGCAGGTTGCCAACACGTTCTTAAGATTAAAAAATGCTCTTCCTCAGTCTTCCCTGCCTGTAATGCAAACATCATCCAAGAAAATGCTGACACCTTGGAACCCACCAAAAGTACGCTCTAAGGTGGACCAGAGTTGTATGCGGGCCGATTTTTCCGGCCCGCGCCCGGCCCGCAGCCCGCACCTTATGACCGCGGCCCGCAACACTCCGGCCCGCGGCCCGCACACGCGAAATCCGGCCCGCAGGTACCCGCACGTAAAAATTGCTTCCTATGTAGTACCTGATCACCAAAACTGATGTATTTTCAAAGATACTTCCGGATCCGGCAAATTTTTCTGTTCGTTTGATTTGAACTTTGTTGTCTACCAATTTACTGTCCTTAAAGTGGTAACTAAAGCTTAGCTTCCCTTAACTAAAAGGGTACGCCATGAAAAATTTTTGGGGCGGGGATTTTGCTCATTTTTTCAAATGTACATATATCATTGAGAGCGAGTTTCTTTCAGCACCTTAACGAGCTTAACTAACCAGCTATTAATTGTACGAAAAATGAAAATTTGTTTTGAAAGCGGCGGCGCCGCCGCAAACACACACAGTTTCCCCATAACGCCGTATGCTGTGGAACTTCATTCGGCTGTAAGTGACCTTAAGGAACTGGTTTAGTGGTTTCCTTTCTGGTACTTTTGACTCATACGGCTTTAATCCTTTTACTTAAATAGCTGAAACTTTCCAACTATGCTATTTTGGTGCTCTTTACCATTCTCGGACCAGTCACGCATTTTTAGGTGAAAAGATGGAAACTTTAGGTTTTTGCCACTATTCTCTCAGTAAGTAGTTGATACATCGGATTGGTTGTTATGGCTGAAAAGAGGACACCGAAATGAACATTTTTGCCTTTACAACCTACGACCTATCTCCAGTGGTTAAGTCAGTATAATCAAAAAACGATTTTTAGGGTCAAAAAATTATCATTTTCCAAGAAATCAGCTTTTTCAAAAATACTACCAAATCTTAACGGACAATTTTGATCCATGTATATCCAATCGATACACAGTCTAGTTTACATTTATGATTGTTTATTAGCAGGAGTCGATTGCTTTATACTGGAGATTTGGCCGAAAAACAATTTTGGCAAAACTGCGATTATTTTGTTTTAAACGTCGATTTCTGTTGTTTAAACGTCGATTAATGTTATTACGCGATACGCTGATAATGCTAACTGAGTATGTAGTGCATGCTGAAGGAATCGAATGGCATAACGAAGTCAAGCAATGTTTAAAATTCTGAAATATTGCCTCCTTTTGTATATGATTTGGTATGTATGAAATTTCTAGAAAGCAAAATTAGCCCAGGAAAGTAGCCAAAATCCCGCCGCGCGGGTAGTAAAATTCGGGCCGCCCCGCCCCGCCCCGCGGGTACCCGCGGGTACCCTCGGCCCGCATACAACTCTGAGGTGGACTAGGCTTATTTTTCCAGGGGGCAAAATCGGTCTTGTCTAGTAGGGGGAAAAATTAGCCTAGGCCGATTTTTCCGGGGAGAAACATTAGCCGGGGGAGGGAAAAATCATACTTCAAATCAAATTCCTTCATACTTGACGTATTTCTCGACGCCTATTGGGCCCTATGTGCACATCAAGTTTTTGCTTCCGAGGCTGATCCGAAACAAATTGTTTTGATTCCGCGGAAAAAATTTCCTAAATTTTGGACGGTTCTTAAAGTAAAAGTTAGCATTGCTCTGAAACGGTTAGGGTTATAGCAAAGCTAAATGATGTATATGTATTGTTCAATATGTCCTTTCTCATTGTGCCAAAGCATAAATGATTTCATTGAATCAAACAACTATGAGAAATTTCAAGTTCGTAGATGTCACAAAAATCGGGTGCATGGCGAAATATAACGGGAGTCAGCTAAGAAGCAATGACCAAATATTTTGGTCCACGAACATGGTGTATATTTATGCAGAAAATGAACTCTATCAATCAAATTAGGTGGATCCCATTTTAGTCGTTCCCCTTTCGAAAGATCTCTTAAAGTTTAGACGAAATTTTTTTAATAAAGAAAATCATATAAATACTTAAATTAGCAATGAATAAGCATTCCGGACTAGCTCTTAGCAAGAGTACATAATTATAAGAGTATGCCACTAGGCAAGTTCTATGTTATCAGAGCAAAAACTATGCTCTGCACGCTAACGGCCCACCCCCCCCCCCCGCAAATCAGACCATAGTGACCCCCCCACAAATCAGTACCTAGTCGAAACGGGGGTACGCTCACTCGCTCTATGATTATGTGCTTAAGCTCGAAAACACAAGCAGTGCGTGCGCGAATTTTGTGCCTGGGTGGGCCGTTAGCGAGCAGAGCATAGTTTTGCTCTGATAACATAGAGTGTGACTAGTGGCACACTCTTATATTATGTACTCTTGCTCTTAGCAAATACCTTCATCGCCCAATATAACAGGAACGCCAAAATATGGTTTGAAACAATTTCTAATTTCAATACAGCTACTAATAGCAACGCCAACCAGGGTTTGCACTAGAGATGAGATCAGGGCCGAATTTTCAGGCCCGGCCCGGCCCGGCCCTGCTCAAATTTAGGTCTGCCCGGCCCGGCCCGGCCCTGTGTCAAAAATTTCAGGCCCTGGCCCGGCCCGGCCCTGAGTGCCGTTTAAGTGTGCGCGGCCCGGCCCGGCCCTGAAAAGCCCTGATTTTTTAAAAATTCTTATTTTCGGGACCCAAAGTATATAATATACATGTTCTCTCAAATCAATTATGCATAACGAATATGTCAGAATTCCACCCTACTATGGAAATTAGTCAAGAGAGTAATAAATTCGGAAGAATAAATTAGCTCGAGGTCGAATTACCGAACTGGTCTATTGTTTTAGTAAGTTTAAAATAGTTACATATACATAGTAGGTAGAGTTTTTGTTACCCAAAAGCAGACATAAACAAACACAAACATTCACTCATTATCAACTAAAATTTCGAAAAACCGTATGCAAACTCAAACAATACTTGGCACATGCAGTCTCATTTGGTGCAAAGAAAGCAAGAAATTTGAAGTCAGGAAGGCAAACAATTATTAGAATTGGAAAGTGTACATGTGCAACAGATTAATATGCAAAAAACGTTAGGGCTTGGCAGGGCCGGACAGGGCCGGGCCGGGCCGGGCTTTTTCCGTTGGGTGTTGCGCGGCCCGGCCCGGCCCTTACTACTGTTTTCTCCGGCCCGGCCCGGCCCGGCCCGGCCCTGACTGGACAGCAGGTCTGCGCGGCCCGGCCCGCCCCGTCGGGCCGGGCCGGGCCGGACCGGGCCGGGCTTTCTCGGCCCTGATCTCATCTCTAGTTTGCACTAACCCCTGTTCTAATGAAAATGTCATCTTGGTTGAGACAGGTTATCAGTGTATACATCGTCTAATTCAAACGTAAAATCTGTTTTGTACATTTCCACTTTCTGTAGACACTCAACTTTTTTATGCTCCTTAGAAGCAATTCATAAAAGACAAAAACGATGGTGTGGCTGCATTGGCGGTAACTGTGGCTGTTTCCAACAATGTTGCTGTCTGGGTGGCATCTGTGGTCCTTGCTCTGCAGGATTTTCAGGCATTCCAGTCGTTTTAGCCATTCCTCAAGGTATATGAAATTTTTTTATTGTTTCAGTCTATAACGGCTGCGTTGTTTTTTTTAAATCATACCCTTAAACCCGTCATAGCATAAGTTTTTAGTGTACACGTTTTCCTTTACAAAAGTTTAACTTAAGTTTCAGGCTTAATTAACGGTTGCTCGTTTTGCATAATTAGCTTAGGGTATCTTCACTCACATTCAGATCATTGCTTTCGAATATAGCAGAAAATTTTGCCGCTTTAGAAAATGCAGACGAAGAAATTGTTGAATATGTTGACTATGAAGCTGTTGATGATGAAGCAAAAATACTATTGGACGAGACGGACCAAGAAATTGACAAATTACAAAAGAGGAAGGATAATAACTCTTTAGGAGTTAATGTAACTATTGTTTTTTTGCCGAATTACTTTGTAGTTAGACTGTTGCTTTCCTCACACAAAGTTTGATTTAGGTTGTCTTAGAAGACAGAGATAATCCAAACAAATTGCCAAACATTCTCTAGCTTTGCTAGTGTTTACGTATGGCTTCAGCTTATTCACTCTTTCTCATTGTTATACACTAGAGGTAATATTTTTCTTAGGAGTCTTCCACTCGCAGTGAAGATTCAAAATCGATAATTCAATATGTCGATGAATTCAAGGACCCGGTTATTTTGGACGTAGTTGAAGAGTCAAGATTGGAGCGACCGACTAAAATTAAAAAGACGACTAGGACGAGAACTGTAAAGAAATTGGGTAAGCTAAGTTACAAGAAGTTTTAGAAATCAGCCAGGAAGGAAATATTTCTGAGGAGCCTGTTGATCTGTTTGACAATTTTACATCTATGAAAAACCTACATATGTACAATCATAAGTCATAGCTTACCGACGTTGTAATAGTTAGAAAATTGGCTTTCCATCAAAAGACAATTGGGGCATTGGGAAGCGCACATATGACATGCGAAGGTCGCAGTTTCAAAAAGAGGGCCTTTCGTGCAAAATTTGCCCACAAAACCGGGAAATACCGAGACTGCAAACGAAAAATTCCGAGATTGAGCGATCCCTCATTTGTGAAACCTTTACCCCTAACTCCAACCACATGTATGGTACACACTTTCAGATCGCCGTTTTGACATATTTTTTAAAAATTGTTGAAAACAGCATTATACTAAGTTTCTTTTTTGTTATCCGTCTTCGTCTAAATTTTGTGAAAATGGGTATTTATCGGTCGTTTTAGAGGATACCCCTAAAATCTGTAAATGCTTTGGGACATAGTCCCATACGTAGTGCGCAAATGTTCTATTGTGGCTCTCGTTGTGGTTGGAGCACTGTCACGCCAAGCAAAGAAGAGAAGCTCTATAGTGGCTTACTCTTCTAATATACGACTGAATTCTAAGTAGTATGGTTTCCCTGAATTAAAGCATATATATAGTTTAGTAGTCGTTATGTGCAACCTCAATTGAGCATTCGATTTCAACCATTGCACTATTTTGTTCCAGGAATGGCTTGTGCTACATCAGACGAATGTGGCCGAAATGCGATCTGCAAAAACTGTGTCTTTATTAAGTGCTGCTCTTGTCCGCAAGGAACCTACAAGAAGGAGAGTCCGCATTGCATTCTGAAGGAGGAATATCGGAGAGACGAGCCTCCAACTGAACCGCCTACGCCAAAACCTACCACGTCACCAAAACCAAAGAAGAAGGTTAAGGCTGACGACAAAGAAGTCAGAGTACTCGTCAGCCCGTGGCTGCCAGGACTGCAATTGGTTAACAGGTTCCTGTGGCCAGGATCCGGTCTGCTGGGGATTCTGCCTTCAGGGAGACTGATCACAGCACCGCTATTGATTCCTGCCCAGGCAGCGCAATTGTATAGACCTCTTACACTGATAAGAATTGGATAAGTAGTCGCCAAGCTGTGTGCCAAATTTAAGCTACAGTGAAAACATAATACTTTACTAGTTTCTAACTGTCTTTTTAATTTCCAATAAATGAATGTCTCCTTCGAGGTTTACCCGTTTGATGTATTGATTTGGTAAGCTTAGGATAGTACTCTCCAAGCTGTGTGCCAAAATTTTAACTGCAGTGAAAACAGTACTGCGACAGCTTACTATAACCAAGAGTACATAATACATGAGAGTATGACAGCTGGCATACTCTAGGTATTATCAGCTTGACACATCCTGTGCACGCTAACGGTTACCCCCCCCCCGCAAATTAGACTCCAGTGACCTCTCCCCCGCAAATTGGAACCCAGTCGAAAAGGGGGTACGCTCACTCGCCTTATGCTTGTGTGCTAAAGCTCGAAAACACAAGCACTACGTGCCGAATTTTGTGCCTGTTTCGAGCTTTAGAACACACGCATAGAGGGTAAATCTTTTTGAAGAGAAGGATCCAATTTGCGGGAGGGGTAAGCAGTTAGCGTGCAGAGGATGTGTCACACTTATAATACATAGAGTATGCCAGCTGTCCTACTCTTAAGTATTATGCATTTTTGATCATATGGAATAAAAAATAAGTCAGTCAGTAATGCAATATGACGGTAATCAAACCTTAGCCGTTAACGTAGTTTCGATCTTGTGATCCTGATCTCATCAGTATAATCACGCTAAGTTCTGAAACCTCAACTCAACGAAACAACAATGGTAGTCTGTTATTAACTTTTGATTACTTTAACTTTAATCAATAGCAACGTCTTATCTCCAGGTCACGTTGTACATAGTTGACTTTTCAACTGGTGGAGCAAGAGCAAGCTTTATCGATCAAAAAAAGTAGACTTTAACGAAAACGGAAAATTAATATTTTCTGAAGACTAGCCCACATTTGACACAATTTCTCTGAATATTAAAGCTAAAAAGTATAAATGTAATAAAATAGGCTTGCTGAGAGTTGGTTTTAGTCAAGGTAATCCTTTTAGAAGCACTGGTTTTACACTCGTTTGCTATTCCAGGGGATTTATGCCTCCAACCCACAGTTGAACCTAGATTATTACAATTCAGAATCGTTATCGTTTGCTCTATCTGTGTCTATAGAGCTACCGGTAACTCTTCTTCAGGTATTCTTCCAACTAGTATGGGAATTTAATAAAAGGCGAAGAGAGATTGCAAAGTTCGTGATGAGTGTGTGATTTTGAAGTCCGCGCCCTCGCCGAGGTCCATACAGTCAGTAAAACAAAATTACAGTTAACCTAGCTAACCTACCTACTAGTAAATAATAAAACAACATTAGTACACGAACAAAAACCTAAAACAGCCTCTCGCACACGCGGACTCCTGCCCGAAAGCCGACAACACAACACACTACATGGCTTATCGGGTACGTGTAAAAATACACCGGAACCTCCGGGACAGACAAAATACGGAACAACATGTGTACAGCAAGAAAACAAGGACCACAACGAGGACGCTCCCTCACAAAAGAGAAACTGAAGTTTTGAACAAAACAAAATTTCCTGAACTTCAGAACTAATATTCCGGAACCTCTGACAGAACGTTTTGAAAAATATACTCACTTAAACCCAAAAGAGTAACAACCCAATAGCAAATATGAAACTGAAAAAAGAATAACAGAATAGCATACAATGGCCTAGCCAAGGTAGCGAGCACCCGTCCCAATGAAAACCCCAAAATCCGAAACCTCCGACATGTGGAAAAGAAGTAACAATGAAAGAATTTTAAAGAAAATTTTGACCCACGGCTCCCCCCACCCAAACATAACCCATACATTAAGCACCAATCCCCTCCCACCATGGTTATAAATACAGTACATATGAATATAAAAGACAAAGCAACACAAATGGGGAAACGGACAAGACAAGCCTGCGCCGGGGAAGGAAAGTCTGTTACCGGCAAACGCGCCACCCAGATCCACCCGACGCCACCGCCAGCACGGGTCCACCAACATCACATCAATCCCAAACGCCCACTCTCACAGTAGACCAACCACACGAACCAAACAACAAAAAGTTCTTAAACACCAGCAACACAGCTGGGTCAAGCAAGCACCGGGTCAAGGCAAGCCAAACCCAGTCCAACCAAAGCAAGTCCCACCTTGTGCACCCGGAGGGCCGCCCCCCATAGGGCTAGAACCCTCCGACAAGCTCAATAGCACCCAGGGATCTTGGACCAAGAACCAACCACAATAGAGCCCAACCGAGCTTAGCCAGCACGGACAACCGGAACCTCCGAGAACCAATTGACCAAAAGTTCCACCCTGGCGCTAAACCAGGGGAGGCGCAGGCCCACCGACGGGAAGGATGGGGGGAACTAGAACAAAGAACAAATATAAATATACGAACCGACAAAGTTTTTAAACATAATGAGCAAAATCTCGCAGTATACCAAATACTAATATCTAAATTCATAAATTTGAGGAGGGAAACAGGCAGAAATCCGAACCCCAGGAATCCTGATCCTGGGAAAAGGATTACTGACAGTTCCCTATCAAAAGAAAACCATGTGAATGTTCAAATGATAAAATTTCCAATAATAAATCTAATTTTAAATCGAATGCAAAAAACTAATAAATGAAACGTTTACGACCTGATTTAGTGGAAATCCGCAAGAACAGACGGTGACTTCCCAAGCCAAGGCCGGATTCCCAAAGACGTCTTCGGCCGATAGAAGCTTCAGGACCATCCAGCCATGGATTGAAGGCCACCGGCTGAACCAGCAGATTCCATCCTGGAACACTTCTAGAATCAACTGAAAATAAAACAAAGGCAAAGTGCAATGTGCAAAAGAATTTTTAAAGGTGCACAAAATTCTAATCATTTTTAGAACAATAAATGGGAGGAGGAATTACCCCCTCTTTTGAAAAGAAAAATCTTTAAAAAATTTGATCAGAAGCCTTAGCCTGACTTGACCATGGGTCAACTGGTCAAGCCAGGCTCCCAAGATTACAGGTTGGTCGATCCCCATTAAAAGTTCAAAACTTCAAAATCTACTCATATGTACACGGTCGCCTTATGGGAATTTGGTAAAAGGCGTAGAGAGATTGCAAAGTTCGTGATGAGTGTGTGATTTTGAAGTCCAGAGAAGAAATTAAACAAAACTAACTTTATTATGAAGATAACATAATTTTATACAAAAGAGAAACAAAATATGACCGTGTACATAATTTATCATATAACCTCAACCCCCCATACCAACCTCTAACCTGGATCCTCCTGAGCATCGGCTTCTCCTTCACATTTGAGTGGAATTTTGATTCTATCGAAAGTGACCGAAAATGACGAAACTTCCTTCCCTTAAATATTGGCTAAACTAATTTGCATATTACGAAAATTCGGAATTTCTAATTTGCATATTAGTTCTGAAGTTCGTACAGTTTTCAAACAAGGAAATTTCTACACTAGCACTGAATTTAGGTTCGAAAATAAGAAACTCCTGAGAGCGATTTACTCAGGTTTCGAAACTCCTTTGTCAGATTTACCCAGATAATTACTTTAAACTAGTCACCGAAGAGGTCTAAGAATTATAACACACAGATCGAATAATAGCAGAACAGTAGCTTCTTTAGGTCGAATAGAAACTAACGTCCTAGTGTAAAGTTGGAAAGGTAAGAACTAACCAAACTACCAGTGGTAACTGTGCGCGAATGGAAACGTCGAACCTGGAGGAGAGGTATGTTCCAGTCGACCTGGGCAGGATCTCGCCAAAAATATTTGAACCTAAGTGACACCTAACGAACGGAGTGAAACCGCCGATGAACGCAGACAAGACCTCGATACAAGCAATAAATAGAAATTTCAAATAAATTAAATACACGCTCAGTGAATAATTAAACTACCTAGTCCAGTCCTCGCTCAAAACCCTACCTACCGAATATACAATTCTAATAAAAACCTAATCTAGAGCAACCTAACGGCTCAGTAACTGAGACCGCATTTAATGAACAACAGAGAAAAGTCATAGGGGAAACCCCCGAAATGGTACAGATCTTCATAGTAAATTTAGACAGGAAACTAATGACACAAAGTACAGACTGTCAAAAAAAGGTACAAAAGAATTTTTACAAAACAATATTAAAGAGTACATTCATTTCTAACTCAGATAAACTAGGCACTTACATACCAAATACCAAACAAGTCACACTTTGAAATTTCAACCCACAAGAATAAACCCCAAACAAATAAAAGGAATAATGATAATAGCTTAAGCCGTCACGGCTATAGTAAAAACAGCAAAGGAGTCAACCTAAAACTTCTCATAAAGATTACAGCAATATACAATACAAATAACACTGAAGTACTGATGAATTTTTATTCGGCCCACAAGGTCGCCTTGGAGCAGTATATTTCAAATAAGAGAAAAAGAAACCTAAACTCTAATTTACGGTTGAAGGAAACTAAGGCAGGGCAATAGAGAGAGAGCAAACGGCCGCACGACGAAAGAAAAAGATAAGACTGACTGGTTTTTAAAAGAGAAGGCTGATGAAAAACTTGGTGAATTTTTATTGGCTACTTTTAAGACCCCCTCAGAGACGCGAAGCTCTGAGTGTATCCAGAAGACAAAATACAAAACGAGCAGCGCCACCTAGCAACTAAGTGGGCTGAATAAAACATAAACTATTTCAACATAGGAAACGATACATTTCCGAACATTTCGCACCAAAATTACACACAACACATTTCACTCTTAAATTATACTTTTCACAACAATTTCACATTAAAATTAACACACTACAAATACATATTAAACTCACAAAAGGACAGACGCAACGTCTCCTTATTACACTAGTCAATAATTCCCTAGGAGAGACGAGGCTAAAAATTATTAAAGTTAGAGCAGGTTAAGCAATACGATTCACAAGATGGCAAAAGTTACACATTAATACAGGATATCTTTCAAGAATAAAAAGTCGAATCACCTATTATCGAACAGTCAGAATATAGAAAAATATAATACTATTACAGAGACATGAGCATACGGTTGAATTATCAGTGTACAATTAATTCAGACGGTAGTATGAATTTTACCAATAACAAAAATTCTCCCACTATGCCACTTTTTGCTTCACATACAACGAAATTGCCCTTTTTTTTCAACAGAAATCCTTGCTTACTTCACCTACTCAATCGATCTTCCAAAAAGCGCTCTTACCAAAGATCGAAGTGGTGATTCAGCCAACAATAGAAGATTTAAACGGGCCAATAATAGTGGCAGCAGAGAATAGAAATAGCGGTTCGGGGTTAGCGAATACGATTCAGGCAAAATAGTAGACAGACACGACCGGTTAATTTTTTGAAATTTAAAAAATTTAAATTCTATAAAAATGTTCATCTCGCTGCAAGGATTCCGAAAATATATGGTTTTATGGGTTTATGACGTATATTTAGTTTACTGGAGGGCTTACAGATTTTGTACACACATTTTTGTGTGAAACTTTAGAAAAATTATTGCAAATACTTATTTTCAATTATTGCAAATACTTATTTTCAGTTACGATATTTCAACTAAATTAAATATTACTTAGGCAACCAAACAAACAAGGAACCAAATAAACAAGCAGACAGTTTTTTCCTTTACATGTTCATTGCATTCCTGACGGACCTTAAGTTCACATCTCAAATTCATAGATTCGTAAGTTCTCAGACTCAGAAGATTCATAGGTATAGAGGCTCAGAGACAATACAAAATATAGGTAGGCCCCAAAAAATATACAGACAAAAACGGTCAAAACGCAGCCTACCCATCACATAAAGCAGTATACAGAATAGAAAATGAGTCTGTCAAAAATGAGTAATATAATGCAGTTAATGTATGACAGTGTCAAAAAACAAAAGGTAGTCCATTACATGTGTCAACCAACACATCCTGACCCTACTTTTAAAACAAATGTGCAACATTTTTCACAACATCACAATCACAACTGAAATTATTTTACACGATTGAATTGCTAAATTGATCAGTGTTAATTAAATAATGTTAAAAGTTAATATTTTCTGAAGACTAACACATATTTGACACAATATCTTTGAATATCAAAGCTAAAGAATGTAAAGCATTATTCAGAATAGAAAACAAGTGGTGGTTGAAAGACAAACTTGGCTGAAACTATGTGTGATGAATTTACGATGAATTTTCCCAGAAAGAAAATTTCATGATCAAAATCTAAGACTGTTGTCACCGAATTTCTTTGGACTTTGGAAATGTGTCACATGAAACCACAATTGCATGATAAAATCGGTCGGTCATTATCAAGCCTACTGTAGTTGGGGACCCCTGTAATGGGAAAGACAAATTTGAGTGTAGGACCGTACTACAAATCTACTGACAATCAAAATAATATGTTGCAAGCCAAAATTTTTAGCTTTTAAGTTTTTCATAGATTGATGCACGGCAAATATTTGTTAGAACTAAGTAAAGGTAACCTTGGCAAGAAAATCGTATAATAAGCAAAGCAATCAAATATAATCTAGCATATGGCATATGACATATGAGACAAATATTGCAGAAAAATTGAGTTGTTAAAGAAGAGATCAGGGGTGCGTTTCACAACGCCCTCTTATCTTTAGCAGCTCCTAATTTGCAAGTTAAGCAAAGTTAAGATTTAGCATGAAGAGCTTCTAATTTAAGAGAACTTTTAAAGTTCCCTCCTAAAACCGGGGCACGTTTTAGCATTCCTAAACCCCTCCCAAATTCAAAACATCACTCTCTGCTGCATATTTAGCTATGCAATTGACACAATACGTGACTATAATTCCAAGAAATGTATTTTAAACCATGTCATGGATTAGAGATTGAAATTGGATACGTCTAAAAACTGTTATTTTTGTCACTAAAATGTGGATTTTTAAATAAAGATTTTGTGACCTAATTACGGGGTTAATTATGTTACTTCAATTCATTTCAATTAGTTATCGTCAACCAACTTCAGTTGAAATTACCAAAACTATGGGTAGTATATCAGAAAAAATTAAAACAAAGCATAAGAGTGCTCCTAAATTTAAAATTCTAAAGAGAAAATTGTGTTAAGAGCGCTATTAGCGTTGAAATTTAAGAGCAATCTCCAAGTTGCTTTGTGAAACAGTTTAGGAGGTCGTCCTAAGTTGCTTGGAAAAGCCTCTTAACTTTTGACAGAAGCAGCTTTAAAAAAATTTAGGAGGGCTTAGTGAAACGCGGCCCAGAAAATTAAAGAGAAGTCATGCAAGTCACTCAATTTATGTTCAATAAAGTGCAGTGCCAGCAGACGCACACTGAGCATTGACTGTAAACACGAAACAGCTATTCAAACAACAGAACTCCCAACAAGCAGTATTGAGGCAATAAAACGATTAATAGCAAACAAATTGGCACAAAAGCAATGCTATTGCTTTCATTTTTCGTCTATAAATTAAAGTTAAAACTTAAATTCCATGCAGGATATTATTTTGGGAATATATACAAGTAAACAAGGAGGAGTATAAATAAACAAAGAAGCAAGACAGATACAAGGAAGGAAAGAAAAAGTAAGAATGGAAGAAAGAAAAAAAGAAGGAAAGAAAGAAAGAAAGAAGGAAAGAAAGAAAGAAAGAAGGAAAGAAAGAAAGAAAGAAGGAAAGAGCGGAAATCGAATTAAATACATAATCCACTACTTCAGCAAACTACTGCTCGTCTGCAATTTAGTGTTACGTTGAGAATAGTCACAATAACGTTTCTACGAAGATGTGGTTATCTTCTTTACAGCAGATACGTTGGTTGTAGTGCTCTTGGTTTGGTGTAGCAATTTTTTAGTATTTTGCTGCAGTTTGATAAACCATGTAGATTTCTTCAGCGTAAATAGGACCAGCAAAACACTGACAGTCACAGTGTTAACACTGGATGTAATGTCCACCAGTGGCGGATAATAGAACCAGATAAACAAAGAAAGCCATTGAATAGTGGTATTTGTAAAGGATATATACAAAATTTTGGCTTGAGATCGATTCTGTCCACTGTTTGCTGCCGCTTGCTTTTTTTGATGTCGTATCAACAGAAAGCAGCCGGTATAGGTGAGTACAGTTGACAGCATAGCACTGTACACTACTCCTCGCCAAGTGGCAAAATATCGGTAATATGACCGATTTCCTGAATTGACAAACGTGAAATGCAGAGTCGGGTGACAGTAACCTTCGTAGCCGCGAAACATAACTTTGACAAATACAAGGGCAGCCATCCATACCAAAGCGACAGCTACCAAATAGAATTTGGTACTATTTAGTACAGTTTTAAGACGTGGTCTCTGCGGAGACTGGATTAAAAATGCCAGCCGGTTATAGGCAATCAGTACATGGTGCCATAGTTGGGTAATGGTGATGAAATGCTCCGCAAAGCCACTGATCCCGTAAACGTTATCAAACGGTATGATCAACCGACCCAGAGTAACCACAAGGCGGCAGTGTGCACGCAGGAAGGGAGAACAGGAGTCCGCTGCAATGGCACTGGCAAACCAGATGTAGAAGGGATGTGTTTTACAAGTCTTCGCTACTGCCACAAAAGCATAGACGCATACCGTATAGGATACCGCATGTAATGTCAAAAAACTGTATTCCACATAGTTGCTCTCGTGCACAGACTCGACGCTACTGTTAGAATTATTCATATCCTTTCAAAATAGCTGGGCTAAGAGCAGTTGGAGTTAGCTAAAACATGAATTATCTAAAAAATCTAATTTCGTTCCGTCTTACTTTTAATTTCTGCCCAGAATAAGACTGGGTTATAATTAACACGATAGTGCCTGCCATGCCCCAGTTTGCATAAGTTTGAGTTCATTTTGAACCAACAACAATTTTGTTAATTACTTTTGTTAAAATTAATTTTCATTTTCAGTTGTTATGTGGATAGTAATGTAGAAAGTTTGAATACGTGACTTACGTAGAAACCCCTTTCCGAAGTTGTTGTTATTGGATTTAGCCATGTCACCTGGTGCTATAATAGTGTGTGCCAGTAAAACTTTCACATGTCCAGCTACTTGAAATAAATGTGGAGACGGAGAATGATAAGAAGATATACACGAAAAGTGTAAAAACAAATAGATATTGTGTCTCGCGTTGTACAAGTATTACGCACGTTTGCACCGACATCAAGGTTGTCTCTAGCTTAAGCTAGAGATACTCTTCAAGTTCAAAATTGACTTAGCTGCAGCTTATCTGTTACTCTGAGTTAGATATTATCTGCTGCTCCAATCAAAACTACATTATTTCGAGTTAAGGATTAACTAATCAATCCCTGTTTTCATGTCATGTGATGAGCAGTTTCACCAATCAAAATACAAGCTTTCGTTTGTTCTATAACGTGACCATTTGAAGGTTATCTGTCGACTTCAAAAAGGATCGTCTGATATTTGATTTAATTTGATTTAATTTTACGTAAGATATTTGATTTATGTATAAATCATATTTACGCGTACGTATAAAACTAAAATGTTTTTAATATATTGATTTAATTTACTATTGTGTACGTATGTCAAAAGCATTTTAATCAAGTGTTGTAAGCTGTGGTGTTTATAAAGTGTAATGATGTTCAAAACTTGTTGTCAAAATAAAAGAAATGCACACCAACGGCTCAAATTCAGGCATCTCTTATGGAAACCTCGAGACTATCTTGACTTAATCCTACTCATGGGTAGGATTGAAATTTCAGTAGTTGAAGATTATATCGAGCTCACGATTATCTCAAGCTTTGGTTGGTGCAATGCTCGGTGAAGATAATCCCGAGCTGGAAGTGGGTCACGGGTACCCGCGGGTCGGGTAGGATGTGGATCAACACGTCTGACCCGCGGGTCAGCGGTGGGTCAAAAGTGGGTCAGTCGAGGTTCAAAAAAATTAGATTTCAGCATTAAAATTTCAAAAATTATCGGCTTCACCGAATTCTAACATTGACTAGTTTTGTATTTTATATAAACTCTGGGCAAAATTATCTCAGCGTCCACAAAGCGATGCCAATATTTGGAGAAACAATAGTGTTTGCCATCTAGCACTGGTATGATTTCTTGATTTCTGTAAGCATATGGCACGTGCAAAAATATATGCAAGTTAGAACGGTAGGTATATAATGTTAAAACAGATTGCAAAATTTCCCGTAACAAGCTCTGAAGTTTTAAATATATGTAACAAACAATTACTACCGTCGACTCCTTAAGGATTTTCCTATTTGATCAAATTTTGTTTTTGCTAATTTTGTATTTTTTACCTTTGATTTTATTTCCCAAAATTATAAAAGATTTTACATATTCAATTCAGTTGCTTTTTATTTTATTATTATTATTATTTTAATAATTTATTTATTATTGACAAAGATTTAGCCTTATCGCATCACTAATCAAAAGTGGGTCATGTGGGTCAAATAATTCTCCGCGTGTCTCAAGTGAGGGTCAAGTGCGTAGGGTCAAGGGTCGTGGGTCGCGGTTCGGGTGAGAAAAAATTTTGACCCACTTCCAGCTCTGAAATAATCTCAAGTTAATCTTGAGTTAATCTTGAGATAATCTTAAGCTCGAGATTATCTGTGTTGGTACAATCTAGTGTGAGCCAGCTGTAAGCTTAGTAATAAGGTCAATAGCAGTTCACCAGTTGCGTGCTCATTGCATTTTCTGGTGCCCTGACGTGGTGTGTAGGTGCAGTTAGATATTTGACTGCCACCCACTTCTTCCCTTAGTACGAACTGTACACGATCCGCTGACCTATCCTGGTCTCGTCGATCCAGCGGCTGCAGTTTCCGACATAATATCAGCCAATAAGAACCAAATGTCTTGATACTAACCAACTATTTACTAACATCTACAGTCACTTCACGCATACTACACTCTAAAACGTTCTGGCACTATTTGAACCCGTTTACAGAATAGGACAACTACTTTTCGAGGATGAAAATAGTCAAAGGTTCTACTCTGAATTCTACTAGAAATTTTGAGCTGAAGCCTAAGTGAAATGTTGGTTTGTTAACATACATTAACATTGGATCGGGTCCTGGGGGTCGGGGAACTGTCCAAAACATTTTACGGGGGCTGGTACCTTGGACCCATATTTTCCAGGGGGCATGTACCTTGAGCATCAAGTAAATAATTTTTCACAATATTTTCATTAATATAAATGAAAATCTGCAATATTTGAAAAAGTTTCAACAAAAAGTTAATTTGCTGAAAAATTAAACATTTTGGTCCCAAATTGGGGCTTTGAAGGGGTACACTTCTCACTGTTGGGGTAGTCAGATTTTTCAAGTCTACCTTCCCACAAGTCTCGATTTACGTTATGCTTCGAGTCCTTCGAACTGCGGGAGGAAAAGTAGAAACCTCGCAACTTGGTGATAGGTTGGGAAGGGAACTCCTGAAGTTCATTAAGTTCATTACTTTATGCTCTATATACTCATTTATTGGAGTTCCTGTATTCTTGTAAGTCTGGTGTAAACGCCTACTGTTGTTATCTTAGAAATTACTCCCCCTGTTTCAGTAAATTTAATACACGGCCATTTGGCCTTTGCTTTCACTTTTGAGGTAGAGTTTTTAGTTAGTTCGGTAGGTAACTTTTCTGAATCCAAATCTGGCAGTCTAGTTTGAGTTTAGGTCCAAGTACGTCAAAATCCCGTTGGCGAGGCTTGTCATTGGTCGGCCTGGAACTATCTCCAGTCCAGGTTGCGTATCGAGCTTTAGCGCACAGCACCCACATAGAGGTCTTGTTGGGTCCCACTGACTTTGGGTCTCCAACTTAATTTCTTTACAATAGGCTGCCAGGTCCGGCCCACCAACGCTTTCAAAATTTTCCTTGCTTTCTCTCTGTTTTCGAAGACAATTTTTTTCCGGATTTTGGGAAAAATACAGCACGTTTTGGCGGTTTTCCCGGGTTTAGGTCTCACCGACTCTGGGTCTCCAACTTGCTTTCTTTACATGAGTATGTATTTCAAACGAAATTAGAAAGCACATATTAAATAGCCAATGATTTCAAAAGTTAAAGCAGGAGGCAACTCAACCTTTGCGTAAACGTCTTTCAGTTTGATTCATGCAAGAATATTAAGCATGTTTCCTCTCGTTGGGTGTTTCTTGGCTGCCTTCCTTCTTGTGACCAGCTACACTTCGAAGAACCTGGCCGACCCCACCGGTTTTCGCGACACCAAATATAAATACTTGAAAGTTTATCACAGCTGTGCAGTTCGATGAAAACATCTACACGTTAGTAAATTCAATCTCAAGAATCTACACTCCAATCAAATGTCCTGCTGGATTTCTGTTAAGGCTTTTCAAAAGTTCATAATCTTAGGATTCTGCTAGACTAGATTCCTGAAATTAAATTTCATCCTGTTGCTAAGAAAATTAACTTGAATATTTTGCATGCACTTTTGTTTGATTCAGTTCCATACAGAAACAAAGGTTCTATTAGATGTTAACAGAAATTTGCCATTCTTGTTAGTAGACAATAGGAGAGAAATTGCATGAACTCAAAATACCAGCCGGAATACAGCAAAGTGTGTTGAGTGATAGAATGCATAGGCGATAAAGATGGCATATTTTAGCCATGGCGGAAGCTGAAGCCGTCCGCCATCTTTCAAGAAGCAAATGCCGCCCGGCAAAGTTGGAAGTTGGAAGTTGGAAGGAGTACCCACTAAACCTGGAAACGGGAGGAATTGAAGGAATTAATGTCAACCGGGTACTTGCAGAAAACCGATAACACTGAGGATGCATGCTGCGCCAAACAACTGTTGTGCTAACAAGATACAGAACGGAAGATGAAAATAGAATTAAAAAGAAAATGGAAAGATAAATAAAAAATAGAAAGAAAATGGAAATAAAAAACGAATAAAGAATGACTGCCTACCGTTCCAGCTGAAAAACAGTGAACACACCGGCTTGTTGAAGTAATTGCAAAGAACCAGTGAAGGCAATGAGAAAAGAACAGATAAAAATTTACCAACCAAGCTGGCCAAAATCACCAAAAACTAAAAGAAACTAGAAAAACTTAAAAAAATAAAAATTACTAACCAAGGTTCGGTCTTAGGAGTTTTCTTATTATGTTTATCACGTTCATGTGTGTACTGTTGAGTCAAGCCAGTGCGCTACCTCTGGTTTGGGACTTTTCTGTATACCCTACCAAGAGTTGATAAAGGAAGAGTGAGAAACTCGGCTCTTCCCAGCGCTTTAAGCTTGCAAGTCGGCACATTAAGACCGAAATCTCGGGGGGGGGTACCACTTACCGTTGTTAACCATATGTTTACATGCGTTTGAACTAAAACGCATCTGATTGGCTGATCGCCTACCTTATGTCAAATTTACGTGTATAAGCTGACCCCCCGAGATCTCGGGAGGTCCCAATTACACGTACAAGCTTGTAAAAGCGTTTAGCTCCTTGCTAATCAGACTGTTTCCTTGAACACATTCGACGTGTTTCGGAATCATTACTTAGCAAAAATATTAACATTGGACGTGCTATTGCATTTATTTCATACTGCTCATTATTGGTTGATGTATATAGTATAGATAAACAAATTGTAATTTATTGATGTTCAATGTGTATATATGCATATAGAAAGTAAAGCCACTGGAAATTTAATGAACGAACAATTACCTCAAGCAGATTTTGATGTCAATCAAGCATATTTCGCATACCATATGTTGGGTTAAATTCGGTTTGGTTCATTCACAATTAAAGCAGTGTTGCCATAATATACTGTCAGATAAAATGGTCATTAGGAACCAGAAATCTAGGCAACTAGCACATGTCATGTTAATGTATAATTTGCCAATTTCCTAAATTTGTTGGGTAGAGAATAAGAAGCACTCTTGGTCACATTATCAATTGATTTCTTCATTCATTTGAAATGTAAACAAACGAGGAGGGGCCCTCAGCTGCGGCCGCGGGAGGGCATAGAACCATCATTTCTATACTACTTGCGTCAACCTTGCGTCCGGCTAAGTTTAAGTTGCGTCCGGTTAAGAAATTTTGCGTCCAGGTAGAATTTTTGTTTTATCTTGTGTTTGATTTGAACAATAAACAAAAAAATTTGTTTTATTTATAAAAATTTGATAATTCCTTTAGTGTAACACTATTTACACCACTTAGAAAGTTAATGCTGCTTAAAATACAAGAGTAAAGGATACCTATAGAATATAGATGCGGCCAATGTACACGACGGAGGGTCTGGGGAGGGCAGGGCCCCCCAGAATTTGAAGCATCTTTTGCAATTCCAGAATAATCCGTAATGGAAATGTTTAAAAAGATGTATTTGGATCCGTAATGGAAATGTTTAAAAAGATGTATTTGGTACCTGTTGCATCTAACGCATTTCGTGAGTAATTTTCGATTTTAGTGACATACACTATTCCGATGTTCAATGTTATAGAAAAACTAATTACGGTATTAAAACTTAATGAAAAAGATCTATGGATACAGGTGGACAGCGACTTAACAAATAACATTGAGACATGATCTTGCACCTTGGCATTCTATGACAAAGTGGGAAACGCCAGGGGTCGCCCCCAGACCTCGAAGAAATTTTTGGAAAAAACGGAAAAATAGGTACTGGAAACATTTAAAGTTTTTACTCTTTTCGACAAATCTCTAATTCGACAAAACGAGCTAATTTAGTGCTGGTGCCGAAATCACCCCACCCGGGGGTAACTTCGGCACCTGGCCAAAATTAATGTCGCACTTCGAAATGTCAACATACGACAGCGGAGGGCGAAGCAGAACGTCAAAAGCGTCAAATTAATACCAAAACTGGCTCGGTTGGGCTGATAATTCAAAAGTTTTACTGCTTGAAATTTTGAAAACCAGCCGAAGTTACCCCATTTTACTATTAACGCTAGTTACAATTAATTCATCGTGAAATGCACGTGCCTTTTGTATTTGAAAATTTTAGAAAAATGGTAGTCTTGCATTATATTATTCAAATTACCGTTTATGTATTTTATGCGAAAAACGGTTTTTAGAAGAACCAACCAAAAAATTTGGATATTCTGCTCCTGCTGCTACAAATTTGTTAATTTCTGGGTTTTACTTTACTACTAATCCTGATCCTGCCTGACGTGTTGAATGAGAACAATATAAATGTTCAGGATTATGCATATAGTAAGATCTATGTTTATTGAAGTGAATTTTATGAGTTCGAAAAGATCTGATATGGATGCAGGTTGACAACAACTTAACAAATAACATTGAGTAACATTGAGGCATGACTTGCACCTTGGCATTCCATGACAAAGTGGGAAACACCGGGGGTCTGGAGGCGGAGTGAAGCCCCCAGGACTCGAAGAAATTTTTTGAAAAAACGGAAAAATTGGTCCTAGAAACATTTAAAATTTTTACTCTTACAAAAGTGAATTTTCTCCCGAAATAAAGTTGCGTCTAGCTTGCGTCCCGTTAAAATGTCATTGTGTCCGGATAAGAAACTGAGTCCAGACGCACATCTGGAAGCAAAAAACCCTGGCTTTGCTGGTGTTTAGATATGGCTACAGCTTATTCACTATTTCTCATTGTTACATACACTGGGGGTAATATTTTTAGGATTCTTCCAATCGCAGTGAAGATTCAAAATCGATAATTCAATATGTCGATGAATTCAAGGAGCCGGCTATTTTGGATGTAGTTGAAGAATCAAGGTTGGAACGACCCACCAAAATTAAAAAGACTACTTGGACCAGAACTGTAAAGAAATTGGGTAAGCTAAGTTACAAGAAGTTTTAGGAATCAGCCTGAGAGGAAATGTTTCTGAGGACCCTTTTGATCCGTTAGACATTTTCATATCCATGGAAGGCCCATAAGCATGTCATAGCTGACCGACGTTGTATTTAAATCAAATTCATGCAATAGTTCGTAAAATGGCTTTCCATCAAAGGACAATTGGGGTATTGGGAGCGCAGATATAACATGCGTAGGTCGCAGTTTCAAAATAAGGGCGCCCAATTCATGCGTCACTCCCTCCAGTGTTTTTAATGGAACTTGCCTATCATAGCTGTCATGACAACTACTACAAACATTCACACACCTATACTAGGCATACAGACGTTCACACGCCTGTACAAGGCATACAGACGTTCACACGCCTGTAGTAGGGATACAAATCTTCACACGCCTCTACTAATCGAGACTGCCTGTAGGCATTTACACTGGCTGTATAGACAAGCCTGTATACCCTTTTACACTATTTCCTCTGTTCACTGATTTCCAGTGGGCTCCTTTGTTGTAAAAATGTCAGGCTTCGGACAGGACATGTATCTATAGCATGCCTGTCCTGTTCTTATGTTTAGGTTGTCAGGTTCGAACAGGACATGTATCTATAGCATGCCTGTCTTGAGTCAGCCTGTCTTCATTTTACATAAGTCCCCTGTTCTGGACAGGACATGTATCTATAGCATGCCTGTCTTGGAGTCAAGCCATTTACATAAGTACCCTGTTCCGGACAGGACATATATCTGTAGCATGCCTGTCTTGCAGTCAAGCCTGTCTTCATTTGTGTAAGCGCCCTGTTCACTGATTTCCAGTGGGCTTCTTTTTTGTAAAAATGTCAGGCTTCGGACAGGACATGTATCTATAGCATGCCTGTCCTGTTCTTATGTATACATTGTCAGGTTCGAACAGGACATGTATCTATAGCATGCCTGTCTTGAGTCTGCCTGTCTTCATTTTACATAAGCCCCCTGTTCTGGACAGGACATGTATCTATAGCATGCCTGTCTTGGAGTCAAGCCATTTACATAAGTACCCTGTTCCGGACAGGACATGTATCTATAGCATGCCTGTCTTGCAGTCGAGCCTGTCTTCATTTGTATAAGCGCCCTGTTCACTGATTTCCAGTGGGCTTCTTTTTTGTAAAAATGTCAGGCTTCGGACAGGACATGTATCTATAGCATGCCTGTCCTGTTCTTATGTATACATTGTCAGGTTCGAACAGGACATGTATCTATAACATGCCTGTCTTGAGTCTGCCTGTCTTCATTTTACATAAGTCCCCTGTTCTGGACAGGACATGTATCTATAGCATGACTGTCTTGGAGTCAAGCCATTTACATAAGTACCCTGTTCCGGACAGGACATGTATCTATAGCATGCCTGTCTTGCAGTCAAGCCTGTCTTCATTTGTATAAGCGCCCTGTTCACTGATTTCCAGTGGGCTTCTTTTTTGTAAAAATGTCAGGCTTCGGACAGGACATGTATCTATAGCATGCCTGTCCTGTTCTTATGTATACATTGTCAGGTTCGAACAGGACATGTATCTATAGCATGCCTGTCTTGCAGTCAAGCCTGTCTTCATTTGCATAAGCCCCCTGTTCACTGATTTACTGTTGGCTCAGCATTATTGCTCAAGCTGTGTAGGTGTGAAAGAAGGAAAGCAATAAGCTAAATTGTCGAAAATAAGACTAAATAATTAACTAATTACGTCGAAAACTTAACACAAAAGCTCAAGGAAGGAGAATAGAGCAGAAGATCCGACCCAGCACTTGCAAACTTAGCATTCATTCATAGGCCCCTTTTTGCAGCCTGGGTTCATAGCCGGAATGGCCGAGTGGTTAGAAGGGCGGACTCTTAAGTCACAAGTGTGGGTTCGAATCCTACTTCCGGTTAAAATTTTTTCAAAAAGTTTCTGCAAGGTTAGCTAGCTAGAAACTTTTTAGGTGAGTCGAAAAGTTCTACATTAGCCAAAATCAACTGGCATTCATTATTTGGCATACAGACGTTCACACACCTGCAGTAGGCATACAAATCTTCCCACGCCTGTACTAATCGAGACCCGCTGTAGGCATTTACATTGGCTGTATAGACAAGCCTGTATACCCTTTTACACTGTTTCCTCTGTTCACTGAATTCCAGTGGGCTCCTTTTTTGTCAAAATGTCATTCTTCGGACAGGACATGTATCTATAGCATGCCTGCCCTGTTCTTATGTATAGGTTGTCAGGTTGAAACAGGACATGTATTATTTCTGCTGCAGTAATAGTAGTCCCCTGTTCTGGACAGGACATGTATCTATAGCATACCTGTCTTGGAGTCAAGCCTGTCTTTATTTGCATAACCACCCTGTTCACTGATTTCCAGTGGGCTTCTTTTTTGTAAAAATGTCAGGCTTCGGACAGGACATGTATCTATAGCATGCCTGTTCTGTTCGTATGGATAGGTTGTCAGGTTGAAACAGGACATGTATTATTTCTGCTGCAGTAATAGTAGTCCCCTGTTCTGGACAGGACATGTATCTATAGCATGCCTGTCTTGGAGTCAAGCCTGTCTTTTGATGTAAACGTTGTCAGGTTGAAACAGGACATGTATTATTTCAGCTGCAGTATTAGTATACCGTGATCCTGATCTCTACAGAAAAGCGTTCCTGTTGTTCTTACGTTTAGGTTGTCAGGGTTGATTATGTATAATCCCTAGTTCAGAAGAAGAGGAGATGTATTAGTTAAGTTTTTGAGCAGTTGTCAGGGAGCGGAGAGGATATGTATTTACTCATTTCTGTCTCATTCTTCGATTCATCTTGTCAGTTGATAAAAACGGACTGTAGAGGTTATGATATGTACCTTCCATGCATATTGCCATTATCTTAATTTTTCAAATAGTTTAAATTAAAGTTGACTTACATCTATCGCATTTTAAAACATGATTCTTCACATAGTTTTACTTCTAGAACATACTAAATTTTAAACAAAGCAAACAGATCTCATTTCAATCTTTAATAACCCATAAAATAACAAAACAGTAACAAAGTTATTTTTCTGGGACGAATTCTTTTTTCTTTCTTTCAGGCAGCCCCCAGGGATGCACTGAAAATAGAACGGCTAAACGGCAAAACATAGTATAAGTATAGTACAAGGTTATTTCACTAAATTATTTTTGAGAAGGCGTTTCTGCGGTTCTCCCGATTCACTGCAGAATTTGAAGCCTCTGCCAATCTGTAAAGAAAAGTACAAAAGAAGAAGATAACTATGGAATCAGTACTTACTTTAATACAAAAATATTATTATATGGTAATGTTTATGTTACAAGAATTAAGACAATACATAATTCTTTCTACAATGTGTTTCAGTCTTAAACTTATATGTTTTGTCTTACTCTGGCAAATCACTCTTGTTCATATCCTCATTCGCAGACACATTCCGGTCATCGCCCCTGAAACAACCAAATGGCGCATTTTGTTAAATTAATGTTCTTAGTATTCACAAAAAGTAACGAAAAAGAGACCATAAAATTCCACATATTAGAGAAGAAGAATGAGCCACTAGAGCACTATCGCTACTATTATAGTCTTCACAATTCCTCTCTGCATTATCATGTCTATAAACATATGACATATAAAATTACTTTTTCGGTTTTCGCAATGTTACTGCAGGCCAACAAAATCTGTCTTGAGGTTGTAAAAAGGAATCAAGAGTGGCCTGGATGTTGCGTAGTATATTGTGCAGTTCTTGTTTAGGCCGCTTCGGTTGCAGATCTCTAAAATTTTGAGATGGGTATTTAGACATATAGTTCCACTGCAGAACATAAATTAACACAGAAACAGGAAAACAACAAAATGAAAAGATTTGATATTTGTATAGGCACTAAGAAACGACAGTTCTGCAGATTAAAGTCATACATAACAAAAGCGGTACAGGTAATTGTTTTATATGTTAAAATTTGGTTTTATCTTACTGATAAACAACTTCAATGTCAGATGACTCTTCGTTCTGTTGCTGTTCATTTTCAGCAGCGTTCTCGGGCTAGGCTCAGAACAGGACATGTATTACTTAACCTACAGTATCAGTATACTCACAGACAACGCTGGTTACAGACATTTACACAGGCGCAGTACTCTATTTCCTTTTGTCTGCAGACAAGCCTGTTTTCATTTACATAAGCCCCCTGTTCAGCTAACCTAGCAGAAACTTTTTGAAAAAATTTTAACCGGAAGTAGGATTCGATCCCACACTTGTGACTTAAGAGTCCGCCCCTCTAACCACTCGGCCATTCCGGCTATGAAGACAGGCTGCAAAAAGGGGCCTATGAATGAATCCTAAGTTTGGAAGTGCTGGGTCGGGAGTACTACAATTCGCAAAAAATTTTGGTCAAAATTTACAACTTTGAAAATTTTCGCTTCCGGGCAACTTAGGTCCGTTTGTTTTTTTCGTACAAGTCACGCTCGGAAAAGTGCAATTGGTTCTGTGGACCTTTTTCTTTGGCTAGACTGCAAAACGTAAAACACTGCCCAGTAGCAATTAGAATAATTTAGTAACAATTCTGTCAGTTTCTAGATAATTATACAGTTCTGCCATGCAAATGATTTTCATAAAAACTTAATCAAAATTGGGCTTAATTTAGTTGTTGTTTTTGTTGGGAATTGTATTCTTACTTCAGCTTTAACTCTGTATACTCAATAAAAAGTTGGTACGAAACTTAACTTGTTCCTATAAAACGAAATCAGGAAGGAAACTACTATGCTTAAAGAGATCCTTGAAGGCAAATTAAGACAAACGGCTTAATAGTTCTCGTAGCGTAGACGTCAAGGCTGACGTCTAATAATCACAGATTCCTGGGTTCGACTCCTAGTAAGATCTAAGCTTTTCTAATTGGATTTTCATAATGTTTAAGGCAATATTTAAAATCTATAGACCAGAAATGTTAATCGACAACAAGCATCATAATTATGCGGAAAAGGGGGCATCTCCTAAGCACATGTATATACGTTTCTTGCAACTGAAAACGGGGCATTTCCTAAGCAAATTTATAGACATTTCTTACAGTAATCAATAATATGACATAATGGGACATTTTAAGAAAGCCCCCCGGATACAGTCACAGAAATTGTCCTTGTGTGTTAAAATATGTAAAGCAGCCCAAATTTTATTTTGTTAAATGAATACTTATTCTCCGGTTTTTCTTTTCATTGGTCCTCTTCCGCTTTTCCGATTTTTCTTCGGACAACAAACCCCAGTCATCTTCTGAAATAAAAACGAATGTCTCATTTTTATTTAAATTTCAACCGTCATCTAACTTCTTGTTTGCTCATTAAAACTGAAAAATGTTCCAAATTGAAGCCATGTTTAAGTTAGAAAAGCTATATACGTTTCCCGTTTTAAAAATAGATTCTAATTTAAACCTTCCTTTTGTTCTCAAGAAATTTGATTTTGTTAGTGCAAGTGCTTGTCAAATAATGAATGCCAGTTGATTTTGGCTAATGTAGAACTTTTCGACTCACCTAAAAAGTTTCTAGCTAGCTTTTAAAACTTTTAACCGGAAGTAGGATTCGAACCCACACTTGTGACTTAAGAGTCCGCCCCTCTAACCACTGGGCCATTCCGGCTATGAAGACAGGCTGCAAAAAGGGGCCTATGAATGAATGCTAAGTTTGGAAGTGCTGGGTCGGATCTTTTGCTCTATTTTCCTTCCTTGAGCTTTTGTGTTAAGTTTTCGACGTAATTAGTTAATTATTTAGTCTTATTTTCGACAATTTAGCTTTTTGCTTTCCTTCTTTCACACCTACACAGCTTGAGCAATAATGATGAGCCAACAGTTAGCTAATTTAATACGGAAAGTTGAGTGTTGCAAAAAACTTGAATGACGAAAGTAATAAACAACTAATAAAGTGCTTTTAAAACGAAACTACTATGCTTAAAGAGATCCTTGAAGGAAAAGGAAATAGAAAGCAGCACGAAAACGTTGCTACGCCAAAACAATGAAACAAACATTAGCAAGGAAATTGAAAAAACATGCTGAAAAAAGGAATGAAGAAAAATAATAAAAATCAGGAAAACTACAATAAATACACAAAAAGGGAAGAGAAACAGAAGAGAAATAAAAGAATCGCTTTAACTCTGTATACTCAATAAAAAGTTGGTACGAAACTTAACTTGTTCCTATAAAACGAAATCAGGAAGGAAACTACTATGCTTAAAGAGATCCTTGAAGGCAAATTAAGACAAACGGCTTAATAGTTCTCGTAGCGTAGACGTCAAGGCTGACGTCTAATAATCACAGATTCCTGGGTTCGACTCCTAGTAAGATCTAAGCTTTTCTAATTGGATTTTCATAATGTTTAAGGCAATATTTAAAATCTATAGACCAGAAATGTTAATCGACAACAAGCATCATAATTATGCGGAAAAGGGGGCATCTCCTAAGCACATGTATATACGTTTCTTGCAACTGAAAACGGGGCATTTCCTAAGCAAATTTATAGACATTTCTTACAGTAATCAATAATATGACATAATGGGACATTTTAAGAAAGCCCCCCGGATACAGTCACAGAAATTGTCCTTGTGTGTTAAAATATGTAAAGCAGCCCAAATTTTATTTTGTTAAATGAATACTTATTCTCCGGTTTTTCTTTTCATTGGTCCTCTTCCGCTTTTCCGATTTTTCTTCGGACAACAAACCCCAGTCATCTTCTGAAATAAAAACGAATGTCTCATTTTTATTTAAATTTCAACCGTCATCTAACTTCTTGTTTGCTCATTAAAACTGAAAAATGTTCCAAATTGAAGCCATGTTTAAGTTAGAAAAGCTATATACGTTTCCCGTTTTAAAAATAGATTCTAATTTAAACCTTCCTTTTGTTCTCAAGAAATTTGATTTTGTTAGTGCAAGTGCTTGTCAAATAATGAATGCCAGTTGATTTTGGCTAATGTAGAACTTTTCGACTCACCTAAAAAGTTTCTAGCTAGCTTTTAAAACTTTTAACCGGAAGTAGGATTCGAACCCACACTTGTGACTTAAGAGTCCGCCCCTCTAACCACTGGGCCATTCCGGCTATGAAGACAGGCTGCAAAAAGGGGCCTATGAATGAATGCTAAGTTTGGAAGTGCTGGGTCGGATCTTTTGCTCTATTTTCCTTCCTTGAGCTTTTGTGTTAAGTTTTCGACGTAATTAGTTAATTATTTAGTCTTATTTTCGACAATTTAGCTTTTTGCTTTCCTTCTTTCACACCTACACAGCTTGAGCAATAATGATGAGCCAACAGTTAGCTAATTTAATACGGAAAGTTGAGTGTTGCAAAAAACTTGAAAGACGAAAGTAAAAAACAACTAATAAAGTGCTTTTAAAACGAAACTACTATGCTTAAAGAGATCCTTGAAGGAAAAGGAAATAGAAAGCAGCACGAAAACGTTGCTACGCTAAAACAATGAAACAAACATTAGCAAGGAAATTGAAAAAACATGCTGAAAAAAGGAATGAAGAAAAATAATAAAAATCAGGAAAACTACAATAAATACACAAAAAGGGAAGAGAAACAGAAGAGAAATAAAAGAATCGCTATGTTTCACCACACGGAACTATACGAAAACGAAACTAAAAACTTTAAAGAAAAAGTGACACACCAATAGCGTCAAGATTTGGCGAGTGACACACCAATTGCCGGCGAAAATAAGGACATTTCGTACAAAATTTGCTCACAAAACCGGGAAATTGCGAGGCTGCAAACGAAAAATTCCAAGATTGAGCGATCCCTCATTTGTGAAACCTTTACCTCTAACTCCAAGCACACATATAGTACACAGTACACACCATCAGATTGTCGTTTTTAAAATATTTCTTAAAAGTTGCAGAAAAGCGAATTATACTAATAGCTTCTTTTTCTTTATCCGTCTTCGTCTAAATTATGTGTAAATGGGCATTCATCGGTCGTTTTAGAGGATACTCCCTAAAATCTGTATATGCTTTGGGATAAAGTGTCATACGTAGTGCGCAAATGTTCTATTGCGGCTCTCGTTGTGGTTGGAGCACTGTCACGCCAAGCAAAGAAGAGAAGCTCTATAGTGGCTTACTCTTCTAATATACGACTGAATTCTAAGTAGTATGGTTTCCCTGAATTAAAGCATATATATAGTTTAGTAGTCGTTATGTGCAATCTCAATTGAGCATTCGATTTCAACCATTACACTATTTTGTTACAGGAATGGCTTGCGTTACATCAGACGAATGTGGCCGAAATGCGATCTGCAAAAACTGTGTCTTTATTAAGTGCTGCTCTTGTCCGCAAGGAACCTACAAGAATCGGAGAGACGAACCTCCAGCTGAACCGCCTACGCCAAAACTTACCACGTCACCAAAACCAAAGAAGAAAGTTAAGGCTGACGACAAAGAACTCAGAGTGCTGGTGAGCCCATGGCTGCCAGGACTGCAATTAGTTAATAGATTCCTTTGGCCAGGATCCGGTCTGCTGGGGATTCTGCCTTCAGGTACACTGATCACGGCGCCGCTATTGATTCCTTCCCAGGCTGCGCAATTGTATAGACCTCTTACACTGAAGAATTGGATAATTAGTCGCGAAGCTGTGTGCTAAAATTTAAGCTACAGTGAAAAATTATTAATTTACAAGTAACAGCTTATTATAACTAATTAACCGTGATTATTAGCTCTAACTGTCTTTTTTAATTTCCAATAAATGAACGTCTTCTTCGAGGTTTATCCATTTCCGTATTGATTTGGTGAGCTCAATTAACGCGTCTGCCAGTAATTAAACGCAAAGAAAGCTAGCCTATTATAGGTAGCTACCAACATACCGCATTGTTTGAAATTATGCGGTTTTAGAAAACATGTTTCGCAACCTCACAAAGCTTGTTATCCTGACCACATCTGTATAACCATGCTAATATTTGATTATTTTTCAATGTAAACAAACAACACATCTACATTGTAATAATTTTTTGATTTTATAAAATTAATTTAATTTGGACCAATAAAAACTTTTATCTCTAGTTTTTGTTGTGCACAGTTGACTCATTGTTTTCCATTAGGGCCATTCCTGGGCAATGTGCTTCCCGGAGGAGGGGTGGAAATTTGGTGCGTCTACAGAAAATAAGTTGAAAATTGAAATTGAAATGAAAACCTTGAAAATTGAAAAGATTGAAAAAATTTGCCATTTTTGGCGTGATTTTTCAATCCGGTACGTAGTTTGTTTTAAAATCCGCTGCGTTGTGCGCAATACCTGGGGCGGCCACCCCCCGTCCACCCTCCATTGCCCACGTGTGATTAGGGCACTCTTTTCAAATTCTCCAGTGTAGGGCACTGTTCCGTTAGGGCACCTTTTACGTGTTCCTTCGATATTTCACACTAATGATTGTGGCATATTGGATGACTATTTCGAATAAATGTAGTTTAGTGTACAATTAACAATTAATTAGGTAATTAGTTCCCATGTTAGTTAAAAGCATTAAGACAAATTTGTGCGAAATAGTAGAGTTCGTAAATATTATTATTTCAGTAGGATAAATAAACCATTTAAAAGTTTACAATTTCAATTGTTTCAGTATTTTAAAATTTTATTTTTAAAAATTCTAATTCTGTTCGATACGTTGAGTATTAAGTATTAGCCGGGAGTTTTGCTGAAGTCTTCTTGGATCTTTCCCATTATCCCCCCCCACAGCTGAATCGAAAATCCGAAGAAGCACAATTTGACGGATTCAGTTGAAATTTGGTAATGGTAGATTTTGCTGCTGATTTCAAAACGGTAAAAATTTTAAAATTTTAAAAACTTTTTAATAATTTTAACATTTTAGTTGGTACATAAGTAGGGACCAAGGAGATCAAGAAATTTTTGTCTTCGATTTTGCTCAGAAGTCTGAAGCATCATACAGCATCAATAAAAAATAATTAAGACAGTAATGTAATGAGAGTAATCGAACAAAACAAAAGATATCCGATTACATGCGACCATCAACATACCATACTTTGTTAACAAATACGTAATTTTAAAAAAATTTACAACATCATAACCACAACGAAAATTATTTATCTTAATTCAGTTAATAATTAAATAATACTAATTAAATAATGTTAAAAATTAATATTTTCTGAAGACTAGCCGATGCTTGACACAATTTCCTTGAATATTAAAGTTAAAGAATATAATACGTCAAACAGAGTTGAAATGAAAGACAAAGTTTATAGATAATTTAATGTATCACAAATATACGTCAAAACTAAGGAAAGGTAACCATGGCAAGAACATTATTATAACCAAAGCAATCATGTATAATCTAGCAAATGGCATGACATGTGAGACGAAAAATCGTAGAAAAATTGCAATAAAGTTATACAAGTGAAGTTTAGCTCGTGCAGGGCAATGATTCGTGTGTGTTGGCTTATGGCAATAAAACACAAAAGTTTTAGTCTGCCTCCATAATACTTTTTGCTCACTTGACATCATGATTCAGGTCTTCACAAAACCTATGACAACATAATGACAAGAGCATGTATACTAGGCATGCTCCCCCTTACCAGAGCAAAACTACTGCAGTCGATAATGGCTGACCCCCAAAACCAGAACCGTCTAATATTGTAAATTCGCCCGCTATTCTTGAGAGCTAAAGCTAGAAGCATATGTAATGAAGTGAGCAAGATCCAAAACGCGATCTGTTCCAAACTCTAAACACTCTAAACTCCTCTTCTTTACACGGAAGGTCAGCACGTCTGTTCGCAATGAAGCAGACTTAAGCACCAGATCTCTGAAAGGTGGTGTTCCAAAATCAGAGATTCTCTGCGGCCAACCTTGGTAGGGGTCTTTGTCGGTGAGTTCGTTTGAGGCACCTGAGTTGATTTCCAATCGGACAGCAAGAGGGGTCAGCACTTGCTTCCTTAATGAGCACTGGATTCGGATGAGTTCTTCCTCACTGGATCTTCGGTTCTTTCTTGTGGCTATGAGTTGCACGGTAAACGCACCGTGTGTGAAGGCTAACTCGCCGTTGGTAGCTTGTAATAAGTTTATACGGTAAACGCACCGTAGTCGAAGGCAAACGCGCCTTTATTGCTTGTACTAAGACTCGGTAACTAACAAACGGATAATTTAATGAAAACTCTACAATTACAATTCGTACAATTCTGTGCGTTCAAACTAACAATTACTACAATACTAACGATTAGGTTACAGTTCAATCAGATACAGTACAAGTTTACTGTACCAGAGTTGCCAGATAATTTCCCTTCCTAGGTTATTATTAATATTATTCCAGTCTGGAATAATATTACAAACTTTGATTAAGTTATTGGGACAAGGTCGATACTCTTAACGCCTTTCACACCCTTCTACTCTACTAACTCTTTCTAACTCAATTTCCCTAATTATATGCTGTGTGTTGCCCTATATGCTCGTGCTTTGTTACTCTTTATACGTCCCCTTACAATAGGACTGTCAAACTAATATCACAATAAACTAAGTTACTAATTATTAACCTAGGGACGGTCTTTGGGTGAGCCCCTGAAAGTCGGACACCGCTTTCGCTCCGACACTCAGTTCAGGGATGCTATGTGAGATAGAATTTGAGGATTGCGAAACTGATGGGAGTTGGGAGGTCCTTCCTTACTTATTCCTAATTTGGTCTAGTTTAACACAGTTATACAATAAGGGTCTTCTGATCTTCTGGACAGGACTCAAAGCAAGAGGGCCGGGGCGACGATTCTGGAAATGCAGGAAGTTGACATTTTAGACTAAAAATGGTGCTTGGGAATCAATGAAAGTTCACTCTGTATAGGATTTTAGGTCTAGCCCAACTTTGATCAGGTTTTGGTCTGTCGCTGTCTCTGCCGCCGTTTACTCTACAAGATCATTCAGTTTCCAATGTAACTTCGCTAGACTGACTCGGACTGATACTGTTCACTGATAATAGCTTCCAACTTGACTAGGTCCTTTTCCGGACAATATTGATACCAACTAATCTGACTGGATCACACTGAATCAAGGCTCTGACTGGGTTCACCGTACTGTAATCAATCTCGGACGCAACTTTCGGCAGGACAGGGCTTCTTTCCGCACCTGAATCAAATGGGTTAAAACCCATTAGTACAAGGTCACGGTGCGGGAATCGAACCCAGCAACCATTACACGTTCTTTCGCTTTCCTGGCCCAAAATGTGCATTTTGGGCCCTATTTGAACTTGTGAATTGACGAAATGACATCAAACCATTGGCTATTGCCTTTTTGACAAAATTAACCGTTCTTAGTAATTTCTTGTCACAAAACAGACCTTCTTGGCCATTTTAGATTACAACTTGTTGATTTTGATTAGGCTTGAGGTAATTCTTTGCGCAGACAAAACGATTCGTAATGCTCTCACGTCTGGACCCAAATTAGGTCTTAATGACTTACAATTAGACGAAACAACTCTTGAAAACGTATAAACTTCACTATTCGTACATTATTTGAAGACCTTGCTTGTTTCTTTCCTTTTCTTGCACAAACCGGGCCGTCTGGCCCGTCTTAGATTAATACAAACGGATTCTGACAGAAACTCACAGGTTCGCTTGCACAGATTAAATGACCGAACAAAACTTGCATTTTTGGCCTGGTTCTGGCCCAATTTCGTTGATTTGCCACGGGAAACAGGCTTGTTTCCCGTGGCCCGCTGCTAATCTTAAACGTATACAAAACTTGATGTTTTTTAAATGAATTTCTAATGTTAGAAGATGGTCAGATATTTGATGTTTACTACAATTAACTTAGCTACTGCCTACCTACCTATGTATATTAAGTTACTGAAACCTACGTAATGCTAACTTATGAACTAATACTGCTGATTACTTGACTTATCATTCTATGGCTAATCAGTTTTCCTACCTGCACTAATAAAATAAATTAATATGCTGCTTTGTGGGTGAGTTTTTGCACATAATTAGCTTTAACTGTTTTCTTTACCAAAAATGTAAAAACTCACTCACTCACTGTCTCAGCAGCCATTTTACGCAATCCCTACTTACCGACCGACCGACTTAGCCGAACTAAATAACTAACTACTTTCCACATAACTACCTAAGAAGCTCGGGGAACCGTACCGAACCGCTATTCGATCCGGCGCTGGCAACCCTGGCAGCCAGCCGAGTGATAGACGCGCAATCTACCACCCTTTCACTTGAGCTTGTTTAAATTTGTGCAAAACTGGCATATAAATTAGAGGAATTTTGAAGAACACGAATTTGCGTAAAAGTTGCATATTTTTATAGAGCTTGAAAAGCTGAACATTTATGTGCTTACAGCACCAAAAAATGTTAAGTAATTAATGAGAAAAACACAATTAAAGTTTGCTTTCACATATGCGTAAATTGCACGTGCAATGTACTAACTGAACTGCACACGTGCTAGTTTGCTAATTTGCTTCCTTATATAGGCTAGCTTGAACTCGTTCTAATTGCAACCCGTGTAGCTCAATGGATGAGCACTGGACCTACTAATCCAGAGAATCTGAGTTCGAATCTCAGCACGGGTCTACTTCTTTTCTTTTAGTTTGGCTCGTCTTTTGGCCTTTGACATGAGAAGTTAAGTGATTATGGTAACGACCGTGAGCCCATGATAAGCTTAGGCCAAGACCATTAATATCCCTATCCTGACTAGACCTAACTATTTCCCAATTATTAAGAACGTCAGGTAATTAATACAATAAGACTGCAACCATTCTCTTACCTAGAACTAATTAAACTACCAGTCCGCTAATCAGACATTTGTTATGAGACTTTTAATTGTGATAAATTTCTCCTTATTTTATGTATTAGCTTCATCTCTAACCCGGTTAGTGCTGGATTTCATGGTTGCGGCTCATCCGTCCCCTAATCGCAGGGCAACCTACACGGATGACCGAAAATCCGACAGATCTGCAGACCTAATAGGGGGTCCCCGTGACCCTAGGCTGCCGAATCTGCCCTAATGGGTCCGTCACGTTCAACTCGCCGTGGAATGTAGAGCGAGTCCGGACTAACAGGAATTAGTCTCAGACACTTCTGAGACTAAGGTTTTTGTTAATCTCAGACACTTCTGAGACTAAATTTTGTCAGGACAAATTCCCTCAAAAATAGTCTCGACAAATCCGAATTTGTCTGAGACACTTCTGAGACTAATTTTATTTAGTCTGAGACACTTCTGAGACTAATTTTTTTTAGTCTGAGACACTTCTGAGACAAAGCTTTTCGGAGACAACTCTTGTCTAGACTGTCATGTCCGGACTAACTGTCAGGACAAAATTAGTCCTGACAATTAATTACAATTAAGTATCACCTTCCTACCTATCTACAACGAAGCACACATTTAATAGACATGAAAGACATAGATGTCAATATACAGACACGGAGCGACAAAGTCAATAGTACGGGGACTGTCTTTTTCATGATTCACAGGATTTTCGATAAGACAGCATGATTGAGATCAGTGTTCTAAAACAAATACAAATACGCTTAGGGATATACGATACAAAAGCATTTGTTGTAAGTGAAATACAATACGAGTCAAATGCGGGATACCGAAACTAAAAATGGCTATTTCTAAAATAAAACTTTTGATAAAGAGGGAAAATGTCGTTTTGATGTGATACCAATGTTGTATATGCTGTGATAATCAAGACCTTTGACTTGAAAGCAACAATGTCGAAAAGGGGACGGGTAAAATTATGTATTAAAGCAAGTAAAATATGGGAACGAAACTCCAAAACTGGCTATTCTAAAATAAAAATTCTGAGGAAAATGGAAGATATCCCCTTGGCGTGTTGCACTGTGCCTACGCTGGGATTAACAGCACCACCCTCTTTAGAAGCACAATGTCAACAAATGGAGAGTCAAATTTCCCAAAAAGAGTCAACCCAGGAGGTACATACCAATATGGGAACGGAATTCCAAAAAATGGCTACCTTGAGTAGGAAAATTTTGAAGAAAAATCGAAAATGCCGCTGTGACGCGCTGTCAATAATGTGTGTATGCTGTGAAAACACAACCTTCCTCTTTACAAGCACAATGTCAGCAAACAAGGGTCAAGTTTTCCAAGAAAATCAAATTTGGGAGTACCAATATGGGAACAGAACTCCAAAAATGACTATTCTAAAATGAAAATTCTGATGAAAATCAAAAATACCGTTTGGCGTGTTTCAAATATTGTATGCATGCTGTGAAAATAATGGCCCTCCCTCATAACCAACGGCACTTTTGCAAAAAAGAAGGGTCAACCTTTTGTGATACGAGTCAAACACCGGTGCCGAACAACAGAAATAGCTATATTTCGAAAATGAAATTTTCGAAAAAATCAAAAATACCGTTTTTCGTGCTTTAAATATGGTGCGTATGCCGCAAAAAAATAGGCCCGCCCTCTCTCATTGCAGGCGATATTGTCGCAAAAGAAGGGTCAAATGTTGTAATGCTGGTCAAATAAGGGGTAGCGAAATCCAAAACAATTTAAAACTATATAAAACCTTCGATAAAAACGGAAAACATCGCTTTGGCATGCCGCCAATATTGTGTATATGCGGTGGAAAACAGGCCCTACCTTCTTAATGCAGTTGACATTTTCACAAAAAAGGAGAAGTTTAGCAATCAGTGGCGAAATCCATTAATGGCTATTTTGAAAATAAAACGTTTGATAAGAAAATGCCGTTTTGACGTGCTGGTTTTGGTCATTTCGGCCGCAAACATTCTGCGATAGTTTTCACTACAAACTTAAAGGTATATATACGTACGTACACCTCCACAGGGGAGTTTTGCTGAAGAGGGTGTGCGTGTGTGTGTGTGTGTGTGTAACAGGCTTAATTGTATTACAGGTTGGCGATTTTAGAGCAGAAGCCCCCTCCCCCATGAATCCGACGTAGTCATCTTCGAAATCACCTTCCTTCCAAAATAGCTCCCTTGCCATAACTCTTTGTACCCTCTCCTCCGGAACTTTTACAAAAAGTCCCCAATTTTTAAGAATTTTCCAGTTGCGTTGGAGATTTGCCACCAAAACACAGTTTCGCCAAAATTCGGACGGTTTTCGGATCTGTTTGCGTTTATCCACAAAAACGCCAAAACATCACTGATTTGTTTTGCTGTAAAAATCTCACGAAAACGACTCAAACGCTCTGGCGCTGTCCCCCCACCGACAAGATCCCAAAATATATGTATATACCTGCTGATCAAATGAGTTCTGCTGAGGCAGGTGGAGGCATGGAGGAAATGAGTTGAGCCGCCGTCCGGACTCCGCACCACCATCTGATGCTCGCTTTTGTTAGGAGGCAGAGGCCAAGATATCCGTCGGCCCACACGAACAGGACTCAGCCATTGCATCCGTGCCGGAATTCTAGGCACCAAGACCCGCATCCGCATACAGCTGAAACATATGTAAATAGAAAACATGAAAAAACACACAGAGAAAGTACAACCAGTCCCAACTGCTTGGCAAACAACATTTTACTTCGTAAACTATAAATACAGGAGAGCAATGAAAATTTAAAGAAGCTTTGCACTAACAAAGACTGAGTAATGAGTATATATTGACAACGGTACCTATGAAAAGTAACTCATGCTCTGTTTTGAACGTCATTTTATCTTTTTAATGAATACAATGAAACTGAATTTCGTTTTTCAAAATTACTTTACTGTGTTTTAGAAGGAGTGTAATTTTTCACAGTTTTTGCACACGGAAGTAAATTTTTGCATGAGACGTCGGTTGTATCATTATCTCTCGCCCGTTTGCACCAAATAAGATTAAGTTTATGATTAACTTCAGTTTAACTTATGTTTACGATTAACTTTGGAATAGATAAACTCAAGATTAACTTAATCCAATGCTAAACTTTTTCTCGTTAAACCAAATCAGATTAAGAAAAGTTAAACTAATCTTGAGTTAATCTGAAGTTAATCAATAGTTAAACTATTTCTCATGTGAATGCGTTTTAGCCAATGAAATACAGTAACGTGATAGCAACCAACCAATAGCAGCAAGCCATTTTAATCTAATTTTTAGTTTAGCGGACGAAGCGTCGGTTCACAAGAATAAGTTTAACATCCGATTATCGGTACTTCGAAGTGCAAAGCATACACTAGCCATTTGCCTCACATAAATGTAGTCGTAATGTAAATAGTTGCACTTAGAATAGCAATTCTATCGTTTCTGGTTATGTAATAGCATTTATCAATCGCCTATTACGTAATTCTTCACCACCGTTTTTTGGAAATTAAATTCCAAATCAAACTTCTCAATCCATGTCGAAAGCATGCATGCAGTCTTTTGAACTAAATATAAAATTGCAAATAATGATAAACAAACGGATTTCTTGAAATTTTAGAGAAAAACTTCGTTATTAAAATTTGTTAAAAATATACACGTCAACACTTGTATAAAAAATCTATATATAAAATGCAGGCTGGATTTGAATAAATTCTGTGCTTCCTAACACAAGTAGTGGGTCTAACTAAAGTAGAAAAACAGTTAATCCGATGTTAAACCTACTATAGAGCAGGATTAAAAGTTTCCGATTATCTTCAGTTTAATCGAAAGATAATCTAAAGATAATCCTGAACTTATTTGGTGCAACGGTCGATAAAAGATTAACTGCAGATCAACTTAAACTCCATTTAATCTGGAGTTTAACTGGAGATTAGCTGACGATTAAGATAATCTGAAGTTTAACTTTTGGTGCAAACGGGCGTCTATCAAATAGCTGGGCATCCTTTTTTAGTTATTATGGAATTACCTTTCGTTATGAAGAAATAAGCTAAAATGTATGCGCAACCTGGATTTTGTCTATTTTCCCACATTTGGCAAGCAGTTAGAAAGCAGCAATTGGTGCAACTAAAAAAGGGTTCCGGCCCCGGGGTATTTTTTGCAGAGCACATCTAAGTGGCCGCCCTCTAGCTTGCATACTTCTAAATGTTCCAGAATCGCTGGAAAAACTTTGTTCGTGTTTTCGCAAAAACAACCTTTTTTATGATAGCATCCTGCGGAATAGAAACTTGAAGATGATTATGCTTCAGATAATTGGTCACCACGAAACTTTCAAATTAACAGCCTTTGTTTAATTCTACGCTTGCGTAGCTCATAAAATGATGGTTTATTTGTTTATGAAAATTATTTGATTTCTGCAAAAAATAGCAAGTTTTCGACGCCAAAATAAGAAATTTGGCTATATCTCACGATAGAGAAAAGCTATAAAGATGGTCAAAGCAAAAAGCAAAATGTACAGCACAGCGAGATCTTTTGAATGAATGTATTCATGCTGTTGCTCAATAGTCAAAAGTAACATTAACTGCACTGACCGGAAATGCTGAGTTTTCGAACTGGGATAGCGCGGAAACGCCAAATCAAGCCATTTTGGAAAGTTTCATATTTCAACTTGATTTGCGCCGACTGCTGACAATAAATAAGTGCTCTAAATGCTGGCATTGTTTAGTGGGGGTGGGGGTGGGCCCCCCACTTTTCGGCAAGTCCCCTCCCACTTTTTTGGGAGTCGCCCAAAAGTGTCGAAAAATTAAGTTTTTGAGGTCAAATTTTCAAACTTTTCTGAATCTTTAGCTAATTTATGGATATATAAATTTTTTGATATATAAAGTTAATTTTAAGCTTAAAAACAGCGATTTTTTGTGGTTTTAATAGAGATGCACCGGGGCCGCCACTACCGGGCCGGGGCCTGGAAATTGGGGGTTCAAATAGAACATTTTCAAAAATTTTCTTGAAAATTTAAATTTTGCAATAATTTTTGATATACAAACGTTACTATCGTTGTTTTCATTCACATCGGGGGCAAAACAAACGATTTGTAACACTTTTTGACTTTGGAAAATTCAAAATTTTGGTCAAAAAAGTCAAAAATTCAAAAAATTTTGGTAATTTTTGGCCCGGTCGTTACCGGGGCCTGACCACCGGGGCCGGGGCCATGCCCCGGTGCATCCCTTAATTTTTCGCTAAAAACTTTGGAATTTTATACCTTGGACTCGCTCCCCCCACTTTTCGAAACTCTTTCAAAACCCTAAAAAATGCCAGAAATGAATTACAACTTTAAGGGGTGCTACTAAAATCGACTTGCCCCGAATTTGTCCGAATGGTCTACTTTTTGGCAAAGATGAGCTTGGGTGTGGTCAAAAAATATCGGGTACTGAGATCTTAGCTGCCTTCCAGCCATGTGCAGGTTGCCATTAGCCAATATGATTTGGTACGTGTGCCCCTATCTGCAGAAAATACTAGACGCCTGTATCTTATCTGCATCTAAGGGAATTATATGCTCTTCAAAGTTGAAGTTTCGGCAACAATTTAAAAAATTTTGGCTAACGAAAGGAAAATTTTATTACTGGTGCGAGCTATAGGGCTATAATTTGGCATAAAAGGAGGCCCTATAGGAGTACTCATTTGTGCCAATTGGCACGAAATTCTGCCGCGTGAAAAAATTTTTGTCTACTTTAATTTTCAAAAAATGCCGAAACCGCCATTTTCAGTCTGTCTGATCCAGCGTAGAGGATTTCTGCAGCCATAGAAGTCGCAAACCTTCACTAATAGAAGCTGAAATCTTTTGTGGGTGTGTTCTCGACCACGCTGAGTTCAAATATCTCAAAAAATTAAATTTTAAAAATCTGAATTTTTCGATTTTTTGGGCACCATTTGGGATTTCGACAATTTTTGAAGATTAATGTGGACACAAAAATATTTCACGCGGCAGAATGTCTTGCCATTTGGCACAAATGAGTACTCCTATAGGGCCTCTGCATATGCCAAATTACAGCCTTATAGCTCGCACCAGTAATAAAATTTCTCTTTCGTTAGCCAAAAATTTCCTTAATTTTTGGCGCAACTTCAACTTTGAAGAGTAACTCCCTTAGATGCAGATAAGATACAGACGTTTAGTATTTTTCTGCAGATAGGGGCACATGTGCCAAATCATATTGGCAAATGGCAACCTTGAAGCTAGGGTCTTGCAGCCAGCAGAGATTTTTAATAATTATGTTGATAGTTGTGAAAAGGGAGGGGTCGGGCACATAAAGGCGACGGCTGCACATGGCTGGAAGGCAGCTAAGATCTCAGTACCCGATATGCTTTTGACCACACCCATGCTCTACAATACTTTCGCCAAGAAGTAGGCCAATCGGACAAAGTCGGGGCTAATCTTTAGTCGCCCCCCCTTTAAGGGACACGACCATACATGTGCTCTGGGGGGGGTTCACCCTCCCCCGCAGACCTGGACCCCCCCCCCAGATAAGACCCTCACCCACCCAGAATGCGGATTTTTCAGGATTTTTGGGCAAAAAACCGGAAAATTCGGTTTTCCGGCGGGGTATAGGCCGCCGGCTCACCTCCTGCACACAGGGGCGCACCCACGGGGGGGCGGGGGGGGGCGGCCCCCCCCCCCCCCTGTCAGGTTTCGTAGGTCAGAAAAATTAAGATGCAGAAAGGAGGAAAATCAGGAAAAACAAAAATTTTCGCGCCTTCGGCGCGAATTAACCATTCTTTGTGTGTTTTGAGGGTAATGGGGTGGGGTAGGGTGGTTGACTTTCAATATATGTAAACGTTTCTTTCTGCCTACGCTTAAGTTATAATAGACATCAACAGCCAATGTTTTCAAACATATATAATGGGTTTTCTGCATTTTATTGTGCACACTAGCGATGGACAACGGATATCCGGATACCCGGATAATTTTTATATCTGGATAATGTCCGATTTGACAGAAATTTCTGGATATCCGTTTACATTGCAGACAAAGCAACGAAACATAAGCGAATTTTTGACGAAATGTTCAAAAATTGTAAACTATTAATTTCTTCTAAAATATTTCTGAATGAAAGGTTGTGGCTTGACTGCATGAAAGAAATTCGCAGCGTACCAAAAATGACAGAAAAATTAAAATTTTAACTGCAAAATCGAAAAATTTTCTTGAACTTAAGTTTCGAATAGGCGGATTGCCGGATATCCTAATCGAAAATAGGCGGCTATTCGGATATGAAAGAATATCAGGTGGCCACCACTAGTGCATATTCACACTTTCTTTACAAAATGCAATTTAAAAATGCAGACACAAATGCTCAAATTTTGCTTCCGCTTTCCACAAAATGGCTCTAAAAATTTGTTTAAAAATGTTTTCTAAAAAATTCCAAACTGGTGCTACTTTTTAAAAAGAGCTCTAGCTTTTAGCTGGGCAGGGTTGGGCGAGACCGAGATTTCACCGAGACCGAGACCGAGAACGAGACCGAGACCAGGGTACCGAGACCGAGACCGAGACTGTCCAAGTCTCGGCTTTTGGGCGAGACCGAGACCGAGACTGGCAATTTCAAGCTTAAATTTAATTTATTCCAGTTTTTGAGGCTTAGGAACAGTATTAGGGGCTTTAACACATGAACACACGGTTTCTGCACCTCGTCAGTTAATTTTCGTTACATTAATTTAAAATTTTCGCTGAAATTTGATGTTTTCAAAAAATTTTTGGTCTCGGTCCGAGACCGAGACTTTTGGGTGAGCGAGACCGAGACCGAGACTGGCCAAGTCTCGGCTTTTGGGCGAGACCGAGACCGAGACCGAGACTCCCAACCCTGTAGCTGGGGTATTCCACCCTCAGACCCCCGTTTTATCATAGCTACGTTGCGTAGCTTAGCTTGAATTGTATCATCTTGAGTTATATTGCCATGGGGGAAAGACCCACATTTTCGGATTTTGGCTAGAACTTTTTTGTTATAAGGGGTCGATGAGAACTTTATATACCATCGTACTTGGTGTACTTGGCATCTTTCTTTTAAGCCCATTTGCACTTCTCTAGGTTGTACCGTTAGGCCGGCATAATGCAAAAATTAGCGGGGGTGGAATAACCAATGGTGGAAACCATGGCTCCAGCCAGAAGACAACTAAGATAATTTGAAACAGCAGAAAGTGTTCAGAAAAAATTGCTTTCATGTCGAGAATGAAAAAATTCCCAACGTCTGGGCTCTGGGGGGCTTTTAACTACCTCAATTAATGAAAGCAACTACTACTGCTTGTTCTCAAAGTAAAACTTGTATATGAAACATGTGAAGAAATAAATTTTAAAAGAAAAAGTTCAACTTTGGTGCCGCCCCCCCAGTCAGAAAACTCTGGGTGCGCCACTGCCTGCACATGTCTGTACACGACTACTTTTGAACCGACTTTTTGGATCCGTTTTTTGCACGAATATACACTAATGTGCGTGGTGGTGGTCAAAAGTATTTGGTCATTGGTTATCCTCTCAGAGGCTAATCAGGCACCCGAAAACCGGTCCGACACCCCGCTTTTAGTGACATATGAGAATTACAAGTAGGAAAAATGCTCCTTGCAGTCGCATGTAAAATGCAATATGAGCTATGATGGTCAACATTTAAATATGTCAAGGACAAGATTTAAAACGTCTAATATGAGCCAGCATCTAAATCGGTAAAGGACAAGCTGTAACTGGCTAATATGAGCCGCCACGTTTCTCTTGGGCTCATATTGACGCTCGCTGCCGTGGTTTCAACGGCTTGACATCACGACGACCTCTTACCATCTTGCCTACAGACTCTTTACTTTTATTCCCAATCCCAAGTCTGAAAAAAATCCTCACCGTCTTCTTGCGTAATGTCATTAGCTTCATATAATGTTTGGTTATAGGTATCCTGTCTGAATCTAATTTCACTAGCTCAAGGGTATATATGTGAACACTTTAAGCAGCTAAAGTTCTCCCCTTTAAAGTTGAATTAAGTGGCATATACATTTGGTATATACCAGTTTTCTAAATCATAGACACACACTGCAAACTAGATACAAATGCATAAAGCTCCAGTAAACCGGTATTCTTCAAGTCTTCAGTATCGGCTTACTGTACACAGCACTTATACAATATAATACACAGCTGATGTGTAAAACTTTGATGTGTGCTTTACCCACTTGACTTTACTTATTGTATCAAGACCAGACGTATGTCATGACAATTACGTGTACATGCGAATTTGAAAAGTGAAAAATAGTTAACTCAACTTAGTATCCTCGCGTCAATATGAGCCCAAGAGAAACGTGGCGGCTCATATTAGCCAGTTACAGCTTGTCCTTTACCGATTTAGATGCTGGCTCATATTAGACGTTTTAAATCTTGTCCTTGACATATTTAAATGTTGACCATCATAGCTCATATTGCATTTTACATGCGACTGCAAGGAGCATTTTTCCTACTTGTCCTTCTTCCAATTTTTGGGAGCGCTGCTCTTAGGCAGAAGTAGTCTGCAATTTATTACTCCCAGAAGATTCTCTATTCCAAACAATGACCCTGTCTTCGGGGGTTTGACCACTGGTCAATAGGCCACCTAGGCCATAGTGACCAGTGGTCACTTCCGTCGGTTCTGAAAATATGCTCATTGAAACGAGCGTATATATGCCCCCCAACCAAAATCCCGAAAAACGCTGTTTTAGGGGGTTTGACCACTGGTCAATAGGCCACCTAGGCCATAGTGACCAGTGGTCACTTCCGTCGGTTCTGAAAATATGCTCATTGAAACGAGCGTAGTCGATTTACTATATATGCCCCCAACCAAAATCCCGAAAAACGCTGTTTTAGGGGGTTTGACCACTGGTCAATAGGCCACCTAGGCCATAGTGACCAGTGGTCACTTCCGTCGGTTCTGAAAATATGCTCATTGAAACGAGCGTAGACGATTTACTATATATGCCCCCAACCAAAATCCCGAAAAACGCTGTTTTAGGGGGTTTGACCACTGGTCAATAGGCCACCTAGGCCATAGTGACCAGTGGTCACTTCCCTCGGTTCTAAAAATATGCTCATTGAAACGAGCGTAGTCGATTTAATGCCCCCAACCAAAACCCCGAAAAACGCTGTTTTAGTGACTTTTCCAAACTTTGACCCTAACTTTGACCCTGGGCGAGGTGCCACGGGGCCATGCTGACCAGTGGTCACTTCGGGCGGTTTCGGCAGCATGCTCATCGTGTTCAGCGACCCCGATTTACTATATATGGGCACCACCAAATGGCCCAAAATAGCCGTTTTTACGGACTTTTCCCAACTTTGACCCTGGGCGAGGAACCACGGGCGCCATGGGGCCTGAGGGTCACATCCATCGGTTTCGGCAGTATGCTCATCGTTTTCAGCGACCCCGATTTACTATATATGCGCACCACCAAATGGCCAAAAAATGCTATTTTAGACGACTTTTTGACAATTTTCTGTGTTGGGACCTCGAAAAGTCCAAACGTCGATTTTTCCATTTTTGACCATCTGTAAAAATCGACCCAGAGCGAAATTCGGAAATCAAACATAAACTTGATCTGGACCATAACCTAGATAATCAAAAATTAGTATAGAAAAATTTTTCCTATGGGCCGTTTGAAAAATCGGTGTGCGCAAAAATCGCCCTATAAAAGTGGTCGATACAGAGAAAAAAAAAACCCACTTTTAAACTTGTATCAAAAAGTCGATTTTTTCAAAGTTCATTTTTTCCGGACAAGTTTGGTATCATTCGAAAGCTCATGGCCTGGAGCTTTCAAAAATGTAAACTTTAGCTCTCAACTCCCTACCGTTAATTAGTTATGGCTAATTAACAGTTTCCCTAATCCGCAAAGTGCCTTTATAGCTCATATTATGAGGGGCGCTCCGCGCACCCTCATGATTTAAAAATTTCTGCTTGTTGTTTAGTGTAATTACAACACTTATATAATGGGCAGCCACGGGGCAGATCACGTGCAGTATTAAACTAAATTTATTAACCCCATGTGATTTGCTCGCCCCCCCACCCAAAACATCAACAAAACGGTATATACAATGCGAAAACATGTTGGGTATAACCTATACATGGCATTAACGTTGAAGTAACCCTAATGATTTGACTGCAACGCCAGCGTATGCGTATTTGCAACCAGTTTCTAGTCATTTTCGAAAAACTGAAATTTCATCGTATGAAAAGACCATTGGCTTTTACCTTCAATTTTTGTCTTAGCTTTTACATGTACTTCGTGGCTCGCCAACAGTGTGCGGTTGTTATCGTTTCGAGTCGCAGGCATTACAACCATTACAAGACTGTACCGGTCAGGCAGTTGAGTTGACAATCAATTGAATACTCAAAGTATATATCAGTCATCAGGATTGGGAGTCACGGTTTCACCTAAAAGCCGAGACTTGGCCAGTCTCGGTATCGCCCATGCCAGTGCTTGGAGGGGATATTCACCCAGACCTGAAGCTCACCCCAGTGGATCGCATTTTTCCCAAGATTAAACATTTATATAGCTAGTTTTGTTTGACTTTTCTGACAATCCTAAATCAGATACCAAACCTGTTTTTACAAGAAAAAACCTGTAAATTTTAGTGGACGACCTGTTATTTCAAAAGGGTGGGGGGACAGGTGCGGGGGGCGGCCGCTCCCAAAATATTTTCGGCAGTGAGCTGCCGTTACAATAAATCACCCATTTGGTGTTGAATGGCTAAAACTTTGAAACCATTTAAAAATTCAGTCTTCAAAAATTATGATCACTGTCGCCCTTTATATATACTCTACTCAGTTTGCGTTATCAGCGTATCGAGTAGTAACCTGTAGAGTAAACCTGTAAACCACTGAAAACTACAGGTTTCATTTGTATTGAATACTACTCTAACTTGTAACCTATTCTACTAAAGTATATATATCTGAACCTGTAGTTTCTACAAAAGTTTTTGAATTTATCATCTACAAAAGTGATTCCTGTTCTACTTTAACATTTTTAAGAGTGCAGCAATGCTCTCTATCCGCTGGGTTTACAGCAAAGCTAATGCCATGTACATGTTATCCAATATGGCTTCTCTCATTGAGCCAAGCGTGTGTATTTTTGTTGAACAAAACAGCAAGGAGATTTTTAGTTAACCTATAGGTATATATCATGAATGTCACGAAAGTGGGGGGGAAGACCCGTTCCCGGATGTCCGGAGAGCTACTGAGAGCCAGCTAAAAACCAACGACCAACTTAAGGGGGGGCGACTAAAACGGGGTGCCCCAAATTTGTCCGATTGGCCTAATTTTTGGCGAAGATTTAGAGCATGGGTGGGGTCAAGAAAATACCGGGTACTCAGATCTTAGCTGCCTTCCAGTCATGTGCAGCCGTCGCGTTTATGTGCCCGACCCCCACTATTTCACAACTACCAACATAATTAATTAAAAATTTCTGCTGGCTGCAAACCCCTAGCTGCAAGGTTGCCATTCACCAATGTGATTTGGAACATGTGCCCCTATCCGCAGAAAAATACTAGAAGTCTGTATCTTATCTGCATCTAAGGGAATTACTCTTCAAAGTTGAAGTTTCGGCAAAAATTTAAAAATTTTTGTCTAACGAAAGGAATATTTTATTACTGGTGCGAGCTATAAGGCTGTAATTTGGCATAAAAGGAGGCCCTATAGGAGTACTCATTTGTGCCAAATGGCAAGAAATTCTGCCGCGTGAAAAAATTTTTATGTTAACTTTAATTTTCATTTGCTTTAATTTCATTTAATTTAATTGCCATTTTCAGTCTGTCGGATCTGTAGAGGCTTTCTGCAGCCATAGAAGTCTCAAACCTTCACTAATCGAGATGAAATCGTTTGTGGGTGTGTCCATAGGATAACGTGGGGGGAATGGGGGGGGGTGCAGACCCCCCCCAGACCGACAAAAAACGGGTAGACCCCCTCAGCGAAAAGGAAAAAAGGGCAGACCCTCTCGTCCAGAAAGGAAAAAAGGGTAGACCCCTAACCGATTTTTACCAGAAATAGGTAATTTTTTAGTAAATTTTAGCGATTTTTAAAAAAATTTCTTAAAAATCGCTAAAAATTGTCATTTTTTACTAATTTTTGGTCAAAAACGTTAAAAATTCGCAATTTTTGCTACTTTTGAGGCAGACCCCCTTAAAATTTTGGAATTTTTTAGGGGTAGACCCCTCGCTAAGGTCGGGGTAGACCCCCCCCAGAATCGGACCCCGTGTTAATGTATGGGTGTGTCCCTTAGATGCAGATAAGATAGAGAAACCTAGTATTTTTCTGCAGATAGGGGCACATGTGCCAAATCATATTGACCAATGACAAGCTTGGAGCTAGGGTCTTGCAGCCAGCAGAAACTTTTAATTAATTATGTTGGTAGTTGTGAAAAAGGGGGGGTCGGGCACATAAACCCGACGGCTGCGCATGGCTGGAAGGCAGCTAAGAACCAACGACCAAGTATTTTCTTGACCACACCCATGCTCTATAACTTCGCCAAAAAGTAGGCCAATCGGACAAAGTCGGGGCAAAAGTTTAGTCGCCCCCCCTTAAGTAATTTTTACAACGCACATGCTGTATATATATTTACTTGCTGTACATTAATCGTCATTCTGCATATATATATATATATATATATATATATATATATATATCAAACCAAACCTACTAACCTGGTAAAATATAGGGTGATGATACCCCGAGGCTGAACCTCCACGAAGCGACACCAGAATTTCAGCTTGGGAAAGATGCAACCATAGAACTGACAGTGACCGGGAGAGTCAGCGTGGAAGGCAGATAAAGGGATGGTGATTGACCTGCTCGCAGCAATAGGAAAGCCCAGGTCAGACAATCTGAAAACAAATAGCAAGCCTCAGCGCACAAAAAAGAAGGTAAAGGTAAAGGTTTGGGCCTGGAGATATCTTCGTCCTGCCACGGGAAATGGGGTGCCGGTGCTCATCCCGGATTCTCAGCCGTATAGCCAGGAGCAGGCGCGTAACCAGGGGGGGGCCATGGGGTACCCCCCCCCCCAGAAATCGGAGACAAAAGAAAAATTTTTAATTAGTAGCAGCAATGTGAATAAATATTTCGAAAAATGTTGCCTGCGGCGCTACTTTGGAACGCAAATGTTTCAAAAAGCACTAGTTTGGTTTAAATTTTCCACTAACGATGGTCCAGTGCGGTAGAAATTTCAGAACATTTTTGAATGCCCCCTCCGAAATTTTTTCTGGTTACGCTAGGGGCCACGAGTGTCACCTCGAATGATGACTTCATCTGTGGAAGGGGCCGGCCCTTCTACACAGACTCTTGTTATCTTCCCACAGCGGTACCCATTTCCTGACCAGTTAAGGATGGATAGCTGGGTTGGCTAGAGCCGGGAAAGCTTTGTGGCCTCCGGGGATCGAACCACCGACAGTAAGATCGGAACTTCTGACCAGCGCCGTAAACCATTAGGCCATCTCGACAGCAGAAAAGAAGGCTGGTTGGCTTTTCCCATTGGAGAGGGTTGAGGGAGCCCGCGTAAATCGGCTTTTCGTCCTCGTATATGGTATATAGGGATGCACCGGGGCCGGCTGGGCTTTTTCTAGGCGAAAAAAGTGGGGGTGGGGAGAGTGGGGGGAGCCCCCCCCCCACTAGTGGGGGGGGGGGGAACCCAAAAGTTGGGGGGCCTCTAAAGTGGTCTAAAATCGCTAAAAATGCAGTAAAAATAGCCTGTTTACTACATATAGTGCTATAACTATGCTTAAAAGTGCTTAAAAATTGAGTTTGAGTAGCAAAATAGACGATTTTTGACCAAAAAATTCCGGCGGAGCCGGAAAAATTTTGAAAATTTTGACCAAAAATCCTTAAAACTAGGGGGAAAAATGCCCTCGACGGGCAACCAACTTGGTAGAATAGGGAAAGACTTGAATGTTAAATACACGGTGCATGGTTACAACTGAGATTCTGCTGAAGCGGAAAAATGCCGTTTCTCAGCGACTAAAATGACAGAAACCAGCTTTGTGCGCCGAATAGGGAATCTACTCGGCGACTAAAATGAAAGAAACCAGCTTTGTGCGCCGAATAGGGAATCTACTCGGCGACTAAAATGAAAGAAACCAGCTTTGTCGCCGAATAGGGAATTCCCTCCTTCCGCCCTATTCGCGCGAACTTATCGTCTTTGGGGAGGAAATATATAGGTAATGATTCTGTTGGGAACTGCCAACGTAAGCATTGCGCTCAGTATGACATTTCACGTGCCAGTTGCGTGGTGACTAGGAGTGGCGCTAGGTTAATTTCTTTTTGAGCTACCTGATCCGTGAAATAATTTACGCATACAACCGCTACCAGGACAAACAGAAAGCAACAATAAGTAGACAGTTTAAACAATTTGTGGTCGACAGTCCTTGTACTAAAACATGTGCAATCAATCGCATTTCATTTATTCTAATATATATATATATATATATATATACGTACGTAAAATGTTTGATTGTATCAATTCTCGGCAAGATCAGAACGGAGCACACCTATATATATATAATACAGATACTACATACGTATATACGTATATCAGCAACAATATCCTAATCGTATATGCTCTTAATGTTTCTGATAGCACATCGAAGACATCGTATTTATGTCTGTGAAAACCTTGACTTACGTAAGTGCTTGATAAAACTGTTGTTTTGCATTCTGAAGTAATTCTGCCATTCTGAAGCTCTCTCATTGTTCAGCAAAGCAACACATAACAGGCTTCAAAGTTCGCGCGAATAGGGCGGAAGGAGGGAATTCCCTATTCGGCGACAAAGCTGGTTTCTTTCATTTTAGTCGCCGAGTAGATTCCCTATTCGGCGCACAAAGCTGGTTTCTTTCATTTTAGTCGCCGAGTAGATTCCCTATTCGGCGCACAAAGCTGGTTTCTGTCATTTTAGTCGCTGAGAAACGGCATTTTTCCGCTTCAGCAGAATCTCAGTTGTAACCATGCACCGTGTATTTAACATTCAAGTCTTTCCCTATTCTACCAAGTTGGTTGCCCGTCGAGGGCATTTTTCCCCCTAGTTTCGCTTATTTTTCCGCTGCAGAGAAAATCATGTCAGAGAAGTTGCATATATACACAATGTAAGCAAAGCTAGCTACCGCAAACAGGCTGGATGAAAACGTTCTAGTTCAACTGAATGTATTTGCTGAAGCGGAAAAATGCCTGTTAATAGCCTTTCCAGAACTTTATACACGGTGCGTCATCTTAGGCTGGAAGGCCACTGTTCATGGCCTCTACAGAACATTATACACGGAGCGTTATCTTAGGCTGGAAGGCCACTGTTCACGGCCTTTTCAGAACTTTTTACACGGTGCGTTATCTTAGGCAGGAAGGCCACTGTTCATGGCCTTTTCAGAACTTTTTACACGGTGCGTTATCTTAGGCAGGAAGGCCACTGTTCATGGCCTTTTCATAACTTTTTACACGGTGCGTTATCTTAGGCAGGAAGGCTATTTTAAAAGCCATCCAGCACCGTAACCTTGGATATGCAGTTATATACATGACAAAAGTTGCTCTGCTCATTTAGGGCTTTCATTTAAAACTAAATTTGACAGCTTTTGGAAATTTTGATTTTTGACCAATTAGGACCCCTTGCCAGGCCGCCACAGGTCGCTAGGGACCAGTTTGGAGGGGTCCTCCAATGAGATAAAATGTTCGCCTCACCAAGGGCTTTCATTTGATACCAAACTTGAAAACCTTTCAAAAAATTGACTTTGGACCGGTCCGGACCCTGGTCAGGGCGCCACAGGCCGCTGGGACCAGTTTGGAGGGGCCCTCCAATGAGATAAAATGTTCGCCTCACCAAGGGCTTTCATTTGATACCAAACTTGAAAACCTTTCAAAAAATTGATTTTGGACCGGTCCGGACCCTGGTCAGGGCGCCACAGGCCGCTGGATCCACTTTGGAGGGGTCCTCCAATGACAAAAAATGTTCGCCTCACCATGGGCTTTCATTTGATACCAAACTTAGCCACTTTTGGAAAAATCGATTTTTGGGCATTTTGGACCGGTCCGGACCCTGGTCAGGGCGCCACAGGCCACTGGGGTCACTTTGGAGGGGTCCTCCAATGACAAAAAATGTTCGCCTCACCAAGGGCTTTCATTTGATATCAAACTTGACCACTTTTGGCAAAATCGATTTTTGGCCATTTTGGACTGGTCCGGACCCTGGCCAGGGCGCCACAGGCCGCTGGGGCCACTTTGGAGGGGTCCTCCAATGACAAAAAATGTTCGCCTCACCATGGGCTTTCATTTGATACCAAACTTAGCCACTTTTGGAAAAATCGATTTTTGGGCATTTTGGACCGGTCCGGACCCTGGTCAGGGCGCCACAGGCCGCTGGGGTCACTTTGGAGGGGTCCTCCAATGACAAAAAATGTTCGCCTCACCAAGGGCTTTCATTTGATACCAAACTTGGTCACTTTTGGAAAAATCGATTTTTGGCCATTTTGGACCCGGTCCCCGGTCCGGACCCCTGGCCAGGGCGCCACAGGGGTCCGGGCGAAACCTACTATAGCCTATGCTGTAGTGCTCCCGCACCCCACCCCAAACCCCAAATAAGTGAGACCTGCTCACTGTAGATATTTCTGTAGAAGAGGTTAAAGTTGGAGTTGCGACACGGTAGGGCCCACCACCATCAGGGTGCCCCCCAGCCACATGGATAGGTCCTAGAGCGAAACTAATGGGCCATTTAGATTCACCATATAGGGGTTCCTATTCGAATACGAAACCTCAGCCCAGCAGCTCTTATGTATAGGGCTGCCTACTCCGTAGGCCCAGACCCCCCCTTTTACACGTTAACTAGTGACCCCTGGCCAGGGCGCCACAGGAGACCTGCCGACATCTAATATAGCCTATGCAGTAGTCCACCCTGGGGTCATGCCAAAACCCCAATATGAGAGCCCAGCTTCCCTCGCTGCGATCTATTTCGAAGTGCAATTATTTTCGAACTTAGTTTTTTTTCGGGGGTCACTTGGGGGGTCCCCACCGGGGGGGGTGGGGCCATCTGGGGGGGTCTGGGAACCGCGGAAAGTAATTTCCCCGGAATTGCGGAACTTTTTGTACAAAAAAAACCTAAAATAGTACGGCTCTGAAGGGTCTTCCGACCTGCACCCCTGGGGGGAAAAAAAAATGGAGAGAAACGCGACCTGCGCGGGGGGCCAATTTTCATATCTCAAGATCTACCCGGCCGATCCGGCTGAAATTTTCACAGCATGTACCCCTGCCCACAGGCTCTTCACACACCCAGTTTGAGCCCGATCGGTCCACTCCTCCGCTGGCCACAGGCCAAACAATGTCCAGATTATACACATTGCGTCAAATTTTCCCTATTCTAGGGGGAGCGCTAACGCGCTCCCCCTAATTTGGCATTTTCTGAGCACCTTATAGTGAGTGGGGGGGAAGCCCAAAAAAGTGGGGGTGGGGCCGAGTGGGGGGGGAAGGGGTCGAGTGGGGGGGGGGAACCCAAAAAGTGGGGGGGCCCACCCCACCCCCCCCACTAAAAAAAGCCCAGGCAGGGGTCAGGCCCCAGTGCATACCTATATACAAGTAACAAAACTGTAGCGCAAAAAAGCTAAATATGTGTGAGTGTTGTCCATAGGTTAACGCGTGGGGTTCGTATAGGGGATCCAAGCCCCCCACCCAACCCGGACAAGGTACAAGCCCTACCGCCGTCGGGGACAAGGGGTAACGAAAGGCAAAAATAGCCGGAAAAATTAGTTTTTACACTAAGATTTCAAAAAAGTTCCGGCTTCGCCGTAACTTTTTAGCAAAAATTTTTCATTTTTCAGGAAATTCGTGCAAAATTTTGAAATTTTTTCAAATATTGAAGATTTCTTGCAAATTTTAATAAAAAATGCAAATTTTAATAAAAAAAGCGTTAATTTTTCGCTAATTTTACAAATTTATTCTTGAGGTACAAGGCCCCTCTGAAAATTTTTGTTCAAGGTAAAAACCCCGCAAAATTATCCGGGGACAAGCCCCCTCAGGACCCGACCCTATGTTAATGTATGTCGTTGTCTATAAAATGTCCGGTTCTGACAGTAAAGGAATAAGTTTGAAAAATGCTATATAATTATATATATATATATATATATATATATATATATACAAGTAACAAAAATGCTCCGCACAAAAGGGGATAATATGTGTGTTGGGCCTATGTCTATCCTTTAAATTCCGGTTGAGAAAGGCATAAATCCGACACCGCAAAAGTTGCTCAGCTCACTTAGGGCTTTCATTTGATACCAATTTTACCACTTTTGGAAAATTTTATTTTTGACCCAAAATCGCCTAAGTCCCCACCCCACCCCACCACAGCACTCTACAGCCACTTTGGGTGTGCAGTTCTATGGCAAAAGTTGCTCAGCTCACTTAGGGCTTTCATTTGATACCAAGTTTTACCACTTTTGAAAAATTTTACTTTTGACCCAAAATCGCCTAAGTCCCCACCCCACCCCACCACAGCACTCTACAGCCACTTTGGGTACGCAGTTCTATGACAAAAGTGGTTCAGCTCACTTAGGGCTTTCATTTGATACCAAATTTGACCACTTTTGAAAAATTATATTTTTGACCCAAAATAGCCTAAGTCCCCACCCCACCCCACCACAGCACTCTACAGCCACTTTGGGTACGCAGTTCTATGACAAAAGTTGCTCAGCTCACTTAGGGCTTTCATTTGATGCCAAATTTTACCACTTTTGAAAAATTTTCTTTTTGACCCAAAATCGCCTAAGTCCCCACCCCACCCCACCACAGCACTCTACAGCCACTTTGGGTATGCAGTTCTATGACAAAAGTTGCTCAGCTCACTTAGGGCTTTCATTTGATATCAAATTTTACCACTTTTGAAAAATTTTATTTTTGACCCAAAATCGCCTCCCACCACAGCACTCTACAGCCACTTGGGGTACGCAGTTCTATGACAAAAGTTGCTCAGCTCACTTAGGGCTTTCATTTGATACCAAATTTGACCACTTTTGAGAAACTTTATTTTCGACCATTTGACCCTCCCACCCGCCTGACCCTTCAAACGGCAAAGTAGAACCAGCCCAGCAAAATAGGTACGTCGGACGGCAAAACGAATACCGGGAATGAGCTGGGCACACCAGAAAACCCCTATAGACAAAGTTTTGAGAGGCCAGGTAGAGCCTACTATGGACCTCCAGGAAGCGGTTTCCGACTTGACCCTCCAGACGGCAAAGTAGAACCAGCCCAGCAATATAGACACGTCGGACGGCAAAACGGATACCGGGAATGAGCTGGGCACACCAGAAAACCCCTATAGACAAAGTTTTCAGAGGCCAGGTAGAGCCTACTATGGACCTCCAGGAAGCGGTTTCCGACTTGACCCTCCAGACGGCAAAGTAGAACCAGCCCAGCAATATAGACACGTCGGACGGCAAAACGGATACCGGGAATGAGCTGGACACACCAGAAAACCCCTATAGATAAAGTTTTGAGAGGCCAGGTAGAGCCTACTATGGACCTCCAGGCAGCGGTTTCCAACTTGACCCTCCCGACGGCAAAGTGGAACCAGCCCAGCAAGATGGGTGGGTCTGACGGTAAAACTGACTTTAGAGGGTACTACTAGACCCCATAGCCCATTAGGTTGGCCCACCGCTGCAGATCACGTGAAAGCGGCGAACATTATGTACAATACAACCATCAAATAGGAGAAACCGGAAAAAAAACATCGCCGCCATAACCGGTCCGGGGCGCAACTTTTTAACGGTAAGTGATACGGGGCTGAAACTTCACAGACATACTAAACTCGATGTGCTCTACAATTTGCGCATGAAATCTGCGCAGGATCTGCGCAGGATTTTGCGCAGCTTCTGCGCAGCTTATTTTACACTGTCTCCAGACACTTTTCACACATATTATAGGGGTCGCTGCCGCGACCCCTATGATATATATATATATATATATATATATATATATATATATATATATATATATATATATATATATATATATATATGAGCTGAAATCCTTAGTAAACTCAATTTGGCAGCCAGGTGTATATCGGATCAGAGGTACAGTATAGTACATGTAGAGGGGTGCCCAAACTTGCCAAAGCCCCTAAATTTTCGAATATTTTTTCAATTTTTGGCCACTTTGACCTCCCCTTATTAAAGAAAGTGATGCTCCAGCTTCTCCACCAAACTTGGTTCAATATCGAGGAATGGAACTTGGCCAGTCAGAAATCTTTTGAAGAGGAATGTCCAGTGAGATGCCCATGGTTGCAATTCCAATAAAACAGGTGTACTGGGCTTATTCTACTGGGGGGCGGGCCCCCATAGCCCCGTAGCAATTTCAAAATTTCAAAATTTTAAAATTTTAAAATTTCAAAACTTCTACAATTGAACAATCTTCAACGATGATGCTGAGCATTTTTTCTTCTTGCAGCAACATCTGAAAATGCTTCCAATTAAAATTTTTTAATTTTTTGAAATTACTGAGCCTCAGATAACACCTTCCCAAAATATGAACGCATGGATCACCCAATAGCCCCCAATCCAACCAGTTCGTATTGAGGGAGGGATTGTGGAAAAGATCCCTGAATTTGATGTATATAAATTTGTTATTACAAATGAAAAATAACTATGCTCAGTTGAAGAAACCCAGTCTAACATTAGTATATATGTCACAGTAAAATTGTATAAAACGGAATTATGTATAATTCCGCTTTATTTCAGGAATTATACACATATATATAATTCCTGAAACGTTCAGGAATTTTGTATAACTCTTCTTTTCATCACCCAATTATGCAGTTTTACGTCTAATTTTAGGAATTATATATATATACATAATTCCTGAATATTTTCAGGAATTTTGTATAATTCCTGAACCTTTCGGGAATATTGTGGAATTCATGAACCTTTTAGAAAATTTTGTATTAGTCTGTCTTGTGTAAGAACTATATGCTGATTTGGTATATAAATCTAGTTCAAAATTTGTGCTCATCTAAATTTTGCTTTTTAGACTACTTCATGCTAGACAAGTATGAACTATTTTACGTAAAAACTATGTAAACCACAAGGTATTTTTAAGGGCTTCCGGGGGGAGGGGGGGTGGGTCCGGTGGGGAGCAATTATGAAGCCTAGATATTCTGTTTTGTAAATTCTGACAAACTGTACCTGTAACAAACTGTACAAGAGTAAGTCTATGACAGCTTAGACAACATTGCCCGAAATGTCCAGGAACTTATATATGCAAATTAAAATATTTAATAGTTGAGTATGTTGCTACAAGCAATATAAAAGCAACATAAATGTTCTTCACTCACCGAAAACTTCCAATAAAGACTACAGGAATCACTTATGCGAATGATAAATCAAGCCTCTTTTTAAAGATTATTAAGTAATAACTTACTAGAAGTAGACTGTGTGAGCTTTACAGGGTATATATATATTTTTTACTGGGGCCCCCCCGAAATTGACCTCCCCCCCGAAAATGCCTTCCCCCCGAAATCGCCCTCTCCCGGGATTTTTGCTTCCCCCCCCCCCGGGATTTTGGCTTTGCCAAAAAATATGCCAATTTTCAAAAATTTTCCGGCGTCGCCGGAGATTTTTTCGTAAAATGGCTATTTTTAGCTTAACTCCTGGCATTTTTGAAAACTTTTTGCGTTTCACCATGCAAAATACGCAAAAAATACCATTTTTTGGCTCATTTTGGCAAAAAAAATCCTAAAAATCCCTAAAAAATACCCTGGCTTAAGCAATTTAGAAGAGCACAAATTTTTAACTAGACTTACAAAATCAGCATAGTTTTTGTACAAGACAGACTAATACAAAATTTTCTAAAAGGTTCATGAATTGTACAATATTTCTCAAAGATTCAGGAATTACACAAAATTCCTAAAAATATTCAGGAATTATGTACAATTCCTAAAATTAGACGTAAAACTGTATATATATATAATTTGGCAATGAAAACAAGAGTTATACAAAGTTCCTGAACGTTTCAGGAATTATGTATAATTCCTGAAACAAAGCGGAATTATATATACATAATTCCGTTTTATACAATTTTACGGTGATATTACATGATAGCTAGCACCGAGGAAAAACAGACATGCAGTTTGGGTGACTGTTGTGGTAATGTTTAAGAAACGGGCCCCTTATTTTAGCAATATTGACTCACTAGTCACTAGCCCTTTTAACTACGTACTAGTCTAATGACCTTCGTCTTCTCGCTGCGTATACCTACGTACGTACTTTGCTTGAATGAAACTCAAATTAGCACGCGCATATTCATATACATTTATATAAAGTTACCCTGCCTGCACCATAACATATATATACATATATTGAATGAAAACATGGCATATATGTATATACGCATATAAGATGTATAATGTATAATATATACATTTCTATAGTTATATATAGCAAATGCATACACAAAATCTACGCATGTTTCTTTTTCGACTTTCTAGAAGCAAAGCCACGGTTCGCCAAAGCTACACGTACACGTCAAGAGTCAATTAAACATCAAGAGGTGTATACGTACGTTTTGTATTTGTAATATAGGTAATGAAGGAATGTAATTTGAAACCAAGACTGTTGTCTAGAATGCTTACTTGCTAAAGTCACAACCCTCACTTTACCTCCATGTTTAAGTAAATATATCTGTATTCATTCGTATATATAACTCTACACTACGTATATATAAAGAAAAGTAAAAAGCTCACTTTGCCTCAATAATTTATGCACACATTGACGTGTGATGTTTTCATTCAACAACGGGGGACTAGGAGCTTATATGGGGAGGCCCCCAGTCTTGCAGATAGCAGAACCTGAGCTAAAATTTCGTATGCTTTACCTACGTATGTTTTCAAATTTTTAATTTGCAAGGGGGACCAAGGGGAACGAAACAAAATCCGAAAACTAACAATCTATAAAAATTTAACGTATTAGTGACTTTCAAAAATTTTGGTAAAAACGTTTGGTTATGAGTAAAAACCAGCACCTTCAACTTCAAACTAGGACTTAATTTTAAATTAAGACGTAACATAATTATATATAGCCAAAATTGTTCACAAAAAAGTAGGGTGTGGGTAAAAACCAGCCCAGCCCCGCACCAGCCTAAGAAAAACCAGCCCCTTCTCTCGCTGACCACTGTAGACTTTAAACTGAGGACTTTAACACATAATTACACACAAGTAACAAAAATGCTCCGCACAAAAGAGGATAATATGTGCGTGTTGGCTGTGTACATATTATATCCTTTACATTTCGGTTGAAGAAGGAAAGACGAAAGTTTCATAGGCACGTGACGTTATTTGGCACAGCAAGTTTGGGTGGGTGGCTTCATGACAAAAGTTGTTCCGTTCGCATAGGACTTTCATTTGACACAAATTTGACCACTTTTGAAAAATTCTATTTTTGACATAAAATCGCCTAAGTCCCCACCCCATCCCACGACAGCACCCTACAGCCACTTTGGGTACGCAGTTCTATGACAAAAGTTGCTCAGCTCACTTAGGGCTTTCATTTGATACCAAATTTTACCACTTTTGAAAAATTTTATTTTTGACTCAGAATCGCCTAAGTCCCCACCCCACCCCACCACAGCACTCTACACCCACTTTGGGTACGCAGTTCTATGACAAAAGTTGCTCAGCTCACTTAGAGCTTTCATTTTATACCAAATTTGACCGCTTTTGAAAAATTTTATTTTCGACCACTTGACCCTGGCCTATTTTTACTGGGGGGGGTCGCCCCATTTGGCGACCTTCCCCCCCCAATGAAAAGCCCCCCATAAATTTCGACCTCCCCCCCATAACCCTCCCGTAACCCAAAAAATTGCCAATTTGTACCATTTTTACCCTAAATTTTCCGGCTTCGCCGGATTTGTAACGAAATTTTCACTATTTTAGCGTAAAAAACACCTAAAATTAGTCATTTTTTAGCGAGTTTTGGCATTTTTTGCAAACAAAATCGTAAAAAATTAACAAAATATTACCAAAAATATGCCCCCCATTTTTGGTGAGCCATGGGGGACAACTTCGAACGCCCCCCCCCCATAAATTTTGGCCTAAAAATAAGCCAGTGACCCCCCACCCGACTGACTCTTCAAACGGCAAATTGGAACCAGCCCGGCAACATAGACACGTCGGACGGCAAAACGGATACCGGGAATGAGCTGGGCACACCAGAAAACCCCTATAGACAAAGTTTTGACAGGCCAGGTAGAGCCTACCATGGACCTCCAGGAAGCGGTTTCCGACTTGACCCTCCCGACAGCAAAGTGGAATCAGCCCAGCAAGATGGGTAAGTCTGACGTTAAAACTGACTGCGGGAATCGATTCTCCGTGCCAGAAAACCATTGTATGGAAGGTCTGAGCTTTTAAAGTTGAATCAAGAGATAGCGAGAAATTTCGATTTTTCATTTTTCGAATTTTCGCCATTTTTGACGGGTCACTGTGATCGCTAGGGAAGTGATAGAGAAACGCAACCTGGACCGTTAGTTAGTTCAGTATATGTAATTTCTGAATATAAAAAGAAATCAGCTCCAGCTCGTAACGTTCGACCTGAGCGACGACCACAAAAATGGTCACTTTTCGCTATGAGCCGACTTTGCGGCGCCACTGCGGCGCTTGTGTGATTCTTGAATTCTTTAGAAGGTGCTACTAGACCCTATAGCCCTTTAGGTTGGCCCACCGCTGCAGTTCACGTGAAAGCGGCGAACATTATGTACAATATATATATACATACAACAATCAAATACGAGAAACCGGAAAAAACATCGCCGCCATAACCGGTCCGGGGCGCAACTTTTTAACGGTCTCCAGCCACTTTTCACACATATTATAGGGGTCGCTGCTGCGACCCCTATGATAGAAAGTGTGTGCATGAAACGCCGTCCATGTTGCGTGCAAGTGTATATCAAACATTATTGCAAAATTTGAAGTTTCCAGAAAAATTTGGTCTCCAATTTCCAGGCCCCGGCCGGTCGTATATAATTTTTACTGACGGTCGTACCCACGTAATGCAGGAACTCTGTCTTCAGCCGCCCTTATTTCCTCTTCCTTGGGGTGGCCCAGGGGGCTTTCCATTGCCCGATTTCCGCGGGCTCCCTCAACCCTCTCCAATGGGAAAAGCCAACCCGCCTTCTTTTCTGCTGTCGAGATGGCAGAATGGTTTACGGCGCTGGTCAGAAGTTCCTGTCTTACTGTCGGTGGTTCGGTCCCCGGAGGCTCAACTCCGTATATTCAACACGTTATAGCCAAATTTGTGATTTTCGGCTCTGCCCCTGACGTCGCCGTGTGACTTCACTTATCAAAATTGAGCTCAGCCCGATAGAGTGGACTCAGACAGCTCAAATTTTAACCACGAAGGACCACAAATGGGGCACCTATCCGTGTAAATTTGAGCTTTCTAGAACTGATATTGAGCAGTTTGCAGCGATCACACTTTCGCTTAAAAATCCAAATCATGATGATGCGATGATGATGATGCGCATGATCACATTTTTGGACCTAGCAACCTTATTATATACCTTAGTATGACGTAAATTTTATAAATATTATTTCTCTATATGGTACCAATGTCCATGCCAAAAATGAGCAAAATCCCAGACCCACTTTTGAGATGACCGTTCAAAATGGCCTGTTCGAAAAATCATAGATCTTGAGCCAAAACAGCGATTATGGCAACTTTGATTAGCCATAGCCGACTAATGTACAGATTTTGGCGTAATATATATTTTGAACATATAAACTAGGTAAAATAGACAATGTTTCCGGCAAGTTTCAGCCAAATCTGTGAAATTTTATTTTTTTCGAGTTTTCAGCCCCTCTGGCGCTGCCCGAAAAATAGAAAAATAAATTTTCTCAGATTTGGCTGAAACTTGCCCGAAACATTGTCTATGGTACCAGGGGCGTATAGCCTAAAAACCCACATTTTCGGATTTTGGCTGGAACTTTTTTATTATAAGGGCTATCCTGTGTTTTTTTTTCGTCCGAACTTTTTGCGGTCCGTGGCGCAGTGCCCCAAAATTTTTTGCGTAATTTGGAAAAAAATTGCGCCACGCCTGTTTTCGCTAAAAAAACGATTTTTGCGTTATTTTATACTTAATTTATATAACGTTTTAAAGCATCTTAAATGCTTAATTTATCTTTTTGTCACGCCAGAGAGGAGCCTTAGAAAATTTTACGCAATTCTTAGCGCGAAAGTGCGTGAATAGAATATATATATATGAAATATTTATCAGCAGGAATTTGTTGAAAATTGGACTTCGGAACTGTGAGTGTGTTTTCGCAAGAAATTTGTCTTGACGTCTGAAAAACATTTTTCGCGATTTCACTATCTTGTTTTCGACATAAATAAGTAAACGTATTTTGATTATTTAACATTATGTCGTCTTGACGACATTAAAGAAAGATCAGAGACGGATACGCTAAAGAAAGAACGATAATGTTAATGCTGGGATCGAAATAAGAACAATTACGTAGATGCGCCGAAGGCGCAAAAATTTTTCAAAAATGTCTTTTATAGTTCAAAACTTTTCAAGAAATTAATAAATAGTTGATTCAGAAACCGTCCATTTTTCAATAATTTTCAAGTGTTCCAAGAAAATTGTGCGGCCACGTGCGAGGAAGTTTCCTAGAGCTGAACAGATTATATACATCTTACATCGACAATTTTCATATTTAATCAACGTACGGTTCCTGCACTTAACGTGTTGTATAAAATGCTTTGATTCCCCAATTTTGCAAAGGCACTTCAAAAGTGGAAACAAAGCATAGCTGATACAATACAACGCTTTAGCATCAACAACGAACAACCACAAAGTTTTGGAGTAATCGCAAAGAAGCAAATGTACACACAAGGCGGGGGTCTGGGGGCGGCAGCCCCCAGCAAAAATTAGGAGAATTTTAAAATTTTTGACTCCAAATCGCATTTTTTAAGCATATTTTGGCTCAAAAATTTTTGCGTACTGTGGCGCAACGGCCCAAAATTTTTTGCGTATTTCAGAAAAAAATTGCGTAATTTCGCAGTTTGTGGCGCAAAAAAAAACCCAGGGGCTATCTGAGAACTTTATATACCATCGTACTTGGCGTACGTAGAACATTCTTTTAAGCCTATTTGCACTTCTGTAGGTTGTACCGTTAGAGCGGTATAATGCAAAAAGTAGCGGGGGAAAAAACCCAATGGGGGGAAAAACCCAAATGGGGGGAAAATAAATCCACCCCTCACAGGTCTTAAAAATTGTTCTATCGCAATTCTGACGCTTCAAGTGTAAAATTCAACCCTTTTTTAGTTAGTATGAACCAAAAAACCCGATCTAAGTAGCTTTTTTTGAGATCTCAGGTGCCGTTGAAAATGCTGCATCAACTGGCCAGGTTTCATAAAGTTTAACACATAAACACAGGGCAATTTTTGAAAAATGCTAAAAATGATGTAATTTGATAAAACTTATTATTCTATCGTGTAGAGAATGGTTTTTTACGTAGAATTAGCTGTTAAAATCCACAATTGTACCTATATTGGGTCCTCCAGCAGCGAAATGGTACTTTTAAGGTTTTTAGCACCTAGCTAGCCAGCCAGGTAAGCAAAATTGTCCGAATCTGACCGCATAGGATGACGCAGCGTGCTCGATAGTACCGTGCTATAGTCTCTAATTGTTTCCGTGTTGAGTTGTTAAAAAATTTTTCAAAAAAAAGTGGGTGGGTTTTTCCCCCCAAAGTGGGTTTTTTTTCCCCGCCACGTTTGGCAATGTGCCAGACAAACGGTACAGCGGATGGATCTAATTTTGGCTGTGTGCAAAGAGGAAGAGTTGCCATCATTGCAGATATTTACAAAACTTTTCTAACCCAACCCAGTCAAAAGTTACATCGGTCCAAACTTTTGGTAAATTTTTGGATGGTTGAACCAAAAAGTAGTTGTCATTTTCAAAATGTCATAAAATGAGCAGGAGTGAACCAAGGTTAGAAAGAGTCGCGCTTCCTGCTGCTATGTTTTGGAGCTCATATCTCCAACCCATGACCCAGGAGGCGGGTGGGTTTTTTTCCCCCCAAAAAGGGGGTGGGTTTTTTTTCACCCCATGGCTATATCCAGCGGGGTGGTCCAGGGGGTCCGGACCCACCCCTTTTTGAGCCCTGACCCCCCTCATCTTCAGTGGCAGGTGATCATTTTTCACTAAACTATTGAAAAACAAATAAAAATAGAAATTTGCGCGCCTGCGGCGCTATTAGTGTGTTCATTTACATTATTCTGAACTTAAACATGTATATATACATATAAATCAAAATTCAAACATTTATTGGAACAGGTTTTCAAATTCAGAAATAGTGAGTCATAAACACTTCTACCTACATTTAAAGCCGGAGATTCAGTCTAGGTTTTTTGGTCAAAAATAGCATCGTTTCTAGAAATGAACAACAGTTTTGACGACGCCAAAATAAAAATGACGAAAGAATGACCAAGTCAAAATGTGCAAGTAGCACCAAATTTAAAAAAAGAATGCAGTTTCTATTATGTTTTAACAGTGATTTTTTAAAAAATTTCTCAGATTTTGGGGGCTGCAGCCCCCAATCCCCCGCTCTATATTGTCTTTGTCATTTATGTTAAGCTTCGACAAAGTTGGAATAGTCAGTCAGTATTAAGCCGTACGTAGATTACGAGACTTCATGCTACATCCTTCAATTGCATTTTTGATGCCCGTTTCTCATACCATTTTCGCTGAAAATTTTTTTGAAAACTTTTTCTTCGAATTTTCTCGGCATGCGAGCTACCGATCCGAGCATGCCAGTATTTAAGAACTTTTATCGCGTATATAAATGCTGAAAACTACTAGGGATAGATCTGGATGGCAGTCCCGTCATCGTGATTTGAAGGTAAGAAAAGTAGACAGGAGAAACAGAAAAAGGCATATATATATCCACAAAATTTCGCGAGTGCGTATATATATATATATATATATATACGTATATATTTCCAACGTTTTCACCAGATTTTCGGATAGAAAAAGTCTAAAATGTCATTCGATTTTAGCAAAAATATCTTATTTTGCCCTCAAAAAGTGTTAATGTTTAAAAATTTTCTTGTTTCTGCAAAATGAAAGAAATTAAATATTTGAACAACGATTTCTATCAACAATCTAAAATGCAAAAACTTTCTTCAACTTCTGGGGGGCTCCGCCCCCCAGTCCCCCCGAATGATATTTTGTTATTCTGATTATTGTTAATACTCAGTAATGTTACATACATAATAAACACTCATATTTGTAAGTGCGTATATATAGTCAGGGGGGGGAACATGACGGAAAAGAAGGGTAAAAAACATGGTCGCCTACTCTCCAACCATAGCAGTTGCAGCTGCCTAGTATAGCCCATTAGAAAAAAGAGCAAGTCTAGAAGTATACCCTCCTACAGTACAAGATTGGTTTCTAAGTTTGATTCTGTAAGTATATATATATACAGTACTTGACCAAAGTTGACCTCCCAAAATTGGCCAAAATGCTAAGGATTTTCGAAAGTTTGCAAGTATATATCTAACCAACCATCCAACTTTGGCTACTATAAATTTGCATGCGGGCATAATTCGACTTGCTCTATCACATGGCAAGGCAATAGTGATTTTCCCCTACGTGCACCCAGTAAAAAAATTTGACCATGTTTTTCCCCCACATAGGGTCCACTAGTGCGGGGGAAAAAACATGGTGACCAAATTTTCAAATTTTTGCGTATGCTTCAGGAAGGCGTAACTAATGCTTCTATAGGAAAGAGAATGCTTTAAAACCGCTAAAAAACTCTCTGCTCAGACATTCATAGGTGTACCAGGCTACAGTTTGCCCCCTGTGACACCCCCCCACCATAGGTGTACCTGGGGGGGGTGGGGGGGGGGAACCCCTCCCCCCAAATGGAAAAGTGCCGACCCCACCCTCGAAATTTTGGAGGCAGACCCCTCCCCCAAATGGCCAAACCCAGACCCCACCCACCCAAATTTGCCAGACCCCACCCTCAAAATTTTGAAAATTTTGCCTCAAAATTAGTAAAAATTCGAAATTTTTTGGAAAAATTCGAAATTTTTGCAAAAAATCCAAGTTTTTTCGAACAAATGAGCAAAAATGAAGAAATATTGTTGATTTTCAGTTGGAAATAACGCTTTTTTAGCAAATTTGCAAATATTTTCTAAATTTTTTAACAAAAAATTTTTTTACCCCCCCCCCAAATTTGATTTTTCTGAACCCCACCCCACCTCACAACGGCTGACCCCACCCACCCTAATTTCGGCTACCCCCCCCCCAACGTTTTCTCAAGGTACACCTATGCCCCCCACGGAGAGGCCAGCAGAGCCAGAGACCCCAATCCCAATACCCGACCTCGACTACTCCGGCGCCCCCCCCCGCCGAGCTCAAACCCCCCTTTCCCCCCCGCCCCCCTAAAATGGGGTCCAAACAAGACAAAAATGCTAAATTTTTGCAAAATTTTTTGCAATTTTTTAAACATTTTCTCAAAAAATTGTCTAGAAACAGTCAAAAACGCTAAAAAATAGGTTTTAAAACGCAATACGAGTGGTTTTTTATTAGATTTATGTCGAAAATAGTCAATTTTATGTCCAAAAGGGCCATTTTTAGCTGAAAAAAAATTTGGTACAGTTTTTTGTTAATTTTCGATTTTTCAGACCCCCCCCCCCAATCCTGATGTGGATATTTTCCTCCCCCACCCCCCAACCCATACAGTTGGTATATACACCTATGCAGACATTCCCAAAAATCGCCTAAAACGCCAAAATTTTTAGTTCAGCACTCAGCAGCTCCTTTCTTGTCAAAACAAGGTTTACTCGAATTGAAATTTTCTATCCAAGCATAGCTAACTTTTGGTCTGGGCTTCAAAACGTTCATGGGGATCGGCATTTGAAGTCAAGAATTCAAATTCTATTTCTAATTCGAAGACGTATCGGACTCTATTCAATTAGTCCGGTCTAAACAAAATTAGTCCGGACTGTTAATTTCTGTCAGGACTATATTTGCATAAACTTGTCCTGACAAAAGTTAGCCTCACACATGTCTGAGACTAAAAACTTATATTGACATCTATGTAATTCACGTCTATTAAATGTGTGCTTCGTTGTAGATAGGTAGGAAGGTGATACTTAATTGTAATTAATTGTCAGGACTAATTTGTCCTGACAGTTAGTCCGGACACGACAGTCTAGACAAGAGTTGTCTCCTAAAAGCTTTGTCTCAGAAGTGTCTCAGACTAAAAAAAATTAGTCTCAGAAGTGTCTCAGACTAAAAAAAATTAGTCTCAGAAGTGTCTCAGACTAAGGATTTTGGTTGTCCGGACTATCTGTCAGGACAATTGTCCTGACAAAAATTAGTCTGAGAAGTGTCTGAGACAAAATGCTATTAGTCTCAGACACTTCTCAGACTAATTTTTCATTAGTCCGGACTCGCTCTACATTCCACGGCGAGTTGAGCGTGACGGACCCATAACCGTCAAACAGAACAATATGTAAACAAAATTTTAGACTGCATTCACTCAGAAACGGGCAATTTCACGTTAAGCACGCGTCTAAGCTTTAACCGAATTAAATCCCCTAATTATTTACGATTAAGGGCCAAATTGCTACTCAATTTGGCCCACTTCCTGCCTAATACCTGAGCAATTACACATTCATTTTGGCATTTCCAAGACCCTTATCAAACAAAGGGAGTTTACATGGTAAGCCCTCAATCACACTCACAGCCACACAATTTTGGTTCAGAATTCACACTTAAAAAGGGCTAACTTGGAACCTCATAATCCATAAGGAATTTACCCAAGAAGCCAACTACGTAAATTTAGGATTCACATTCACACAATTATGGTCACAATCACACCAATAACAACACAAACGACTACACATTATAATACCAATCCTAACACTTTCTTACCTAAAACTACCTATTCTTTGTATGCACATTTTGTTGTGGTTTTGGGAATTAACGGGTCTCCGTCTGGAGCCCAGATTTTGTAAGTTTGAACTTTTAACCAAGACTATAAACTTTGAAACTTTGAAAGTTTTGTTGGAAAGTTGGAACGAGTAATAATTGCTCGGCAATTATTACTAAACAACAACAGTCAGTTCCGCTAAGGACAGCTTGATTAAATTAACTTAGGGGAAGCCGGCCATTCCCCTCAAAAAGGCTGAATAATTAGTAATTAAAACAATTTCTGGGTTTTAATTCCTATTAATTTTAGGTAGCCGACCTACACAAATAACATAACACAATTACAGAGAATAGTTTTAACTTTAATAGTGCCTAACTGTACGAATATGGCCGGCAATTCTTAATTGCCGGCTGTGGGGAGAAGTATTCCCTAGACTTAACTCAGTTCAGAACATGAGGTCGTAACCAAGGGACCTCCTATCTCAACTCAAGGGTGGGTCCCCACTCAAAATCCCTTCATTACTAAAATAAACCCCAAAAGATATAAAAAAGAAAAAGTGACTGGCCACGAGGGCTCGCTGAATAGAAATAAAAACTGGCCACGAGGGCTCACTGATTGAAAAGTGAAAAACTGGCCACGAGGGCTCGCTAATTTTCAATTAGTGATGAGCCAAAAAGGGCTATATTTTGATTGAAATTTAAGGCCCGAAGGCCGAAAAACCAATAGTAAAATAGGCCAAAAGGGCCTTCTGAAACCTATAAAAGGTGCGTTCTCTTGTGCGTCTGGCCGAGCATAATACGCTCATATGGCCCTAGATCGTGGGTGTATTGCTTCGTGTAAACTCAGATCCTCTCCTCTGACCTGTGTGGGCCAGAGGAGGTCCTAACTCGTGGTCCTATGGGGGGGTGAAAAGTGCGTTGGGGATTCTCCGGCCAAAACGCTGGCACACCAGGAGACGCACTGAGAGAGGGGGGATACACGGCCGCTCTCGGCCGGAGCTGAAGCAAAGACTGACTGGAAATTTTGAATTTCCAGTCAGCCGACCTCACGCCTGTTGCGGGTCTCTTTGAAGCGGACGGGATTTCCAGACTCTTCTGGAAATCCCCTTTGTGAGCACAGACCCGACGTGGGCTGTTTGCACGCCTGGCCCACCGGAATAGAGATTTATGGGGGGTCTAGAATTATGACCCCTTTGTGTGATAAATTTCCAGAGCTGGATTTCCAGAAACTTTCCAGACTTTTTGGTTAACACATAAAGGTAACCAAAGGGGAAAGTTTCTGATAAAAATATCAATTTCTATGAAAAGCAAAATGAAATAATGCAAACTAAAGGCCTCTCGGGGCCCAATGTGAAAAAGTAAATATTAACTAATGTTATTGCCGTAAACTTTTGTAAAATTTGTATTTTGTATTTTTAGGCGCTCCCTTATTCACTGGCCCCTTTCTCTTCCTTTAGTGACGATTTTTCGGCCAAGAACAAGGGAGGCCGCTTTGTTAATCCCAGCGACAATTGCTCTCCCTCACTAGAGCTGGAAGTCACTACCGTAAGGAACAGGAGAGCAATTGTTGCGCAAAACTTGTGCATACAAAAAGTTACCTAATTTTTTAACTAAAGTCTGACCAAAAAATGTAGGGAGCGAAATTGTTTTGTTTACACTGAATCACCGGTACATTTTTGCTGCAGCAATGTATATATTTTCTGAACCGTCATGGCATAAACTTTCTTTTGGTTGAAAAAAAATTTATAAAAAATTAAAATTCATCAAAAGAAGCCGATTTTTTAGGTTTTGAAAGATCAGTAGAAGACAGGAACTAGCCGTTCGGTAAAAAATTAGCCCATGTCTCACACATTTTGATTCCCGAATATCAGCTGATTTCGTCAAACATTGCGATAGTTATTCAATTTTTTCGATTTTCAAAATCCTTTGATCTTTGCCGCTTTTCCAACTTTGACTGGCTATTACTCGCGACTCACTCAATGCAAAAAATTTGTAATTGGATTTTCAGGACCGCTTACGTGTCAGCTTTCATGTGATATATGTGGTTTTTCAAAATTTGAAAATCGATTTTTTCGGAAAATACCACTTTTTGACCCAAAATTTCGACAATGCGAATCCAGCAAAAGTGGGCAAAAATAACATTATCATAAAGTTTAATCTGAGCTGAATCCAACGATATAACGTTTTTGTGGCTACGGCTTAAATTGCCCCAGCAACGAATTTTTAAACAATTTCCTATTTCAGGTGATTTCTGACAAGTTGTGCTAAATTGTGCATTGATTTGCCGCAAATAGTGTAAACTAGCCAAAAACAGGCTAAAAAGCGAAATTGTTTAAAAATTAGTTGCGGATGCAATATAAGTCGTAGCCCCGAAAACTTTATATCGTTGGATTCAGCTCAGATTAAATTTTATGATAATGTTATTTTTGCCTACTTTTGCTGGATTCGCATTGTCGAAATTTTGGGTCAAAAAGTGGTATTTTTCGAAAAAATCGATTTTCAAATTTTGAAAAACCACATATGTCACATGAAAGCTAACACGTAAGTGGTCCTGAAAATCCAATTAAAACATTTTTGCATTGAGTGAGTCGCGAGTAATAGCCAGTCAAAGTTGGAAAAGCGGCAAAGATCAAAGGTTTTTGAAAATCGAAAAAATTGAATAACTATCGCAATTCTTGACGAAATGAGCTGATATTCAAGATTCAAAATGTTTGGGACATGGGCTAATTTTCCACCGAACGGCTAGTTCCTGCCTTCTACTGATCTTTCAAAACTTAAAAAATCGGCTTCTTTTGATGAATTTTAATTTTTTAAAAATTTTTTTCAACCAAAAGAAAGTTCATGCCATGACGGTTCAGAAAATATATACATTGCTGCAGCAAAAATTTACCGGTAATTCAGCATAAACAAAACATTTCGCTCCCTACATTTTTTGGTCAGACTTTAATAAAAATCATATATTAATAATCTACGTACGTAACTACCTAAGACCACTTATTTTCCTTTTATTCTAATAATTTGGGAGAGGGTTACGCCCCCTCCGAACCTTATTGTCACCTATGAAGTGTGTACTAAGTCTTCTTCTGCGAGGCAAGTCTTCGCTGGGAGAAGGCCAACAGAAGCCCAAGAATGGATAGGGGGATGAATGAAAGAGTGAATGGGCGTAACTACAAGTGTTTGTTACGCCCACTTAAGAAGTTTACGTAAGGTTAAAATTGAAGAGTTAAATTTTAAAGTTACAAAACTATTTTAACCCATATCTTTCGCAATATTGAGAGTTAAAAGACCGGGTTTGGATTTTCAGAACCAGGAAAAACTTGGCTTTCAGATATGCCTAAGTTATATTTTCACCAAAACCCTTCAAAATTTTTTAATTATTACCTAATTACTGCTAATTAGGCCTAGCTAGCACATATTAGTGCCCCTGAATCGAATTTCATACACCTAGCTACGAATAATTATATTTTAGTGGCCCATCTTCCAACATATGACCCGCAGTAATTTTTGAAAAACTGATTTCCTCGAAAATGGCCATTTTTTTACCCAAAAAACAGTTTTTTTTCTTATACTGACTTAACAACTAGAGATAGCTCAAAAGTCGTAAAAGCAAAAATGTTCATTTTGTGTACTCTTTCCCAGCCATTACAACCACTCCCGTGTCTTCACTACCTACTGGGAGCCCTGGTGCAAAACAACTTAACTTTCATATCTTTTTTGCCTAAAAATACGAGACTGGTCCCAGAATGTTAAAAGAGCACGGAAATAGGTTATTTCTTAAGTTTTAGTCCTTTGCGTAAAGGATTAAGGCCGTAGGAGTCAAAAATACCATTCGAAAGGAAACCAGTACCATAAGGGGTGGTCTAAATTTTGGTCATTTTTTCGACTTTCTTCCGATCTCAACTGATTTTTACATATTTTATGGCCCAATAACGGTACATTTTAATGAGTTTTTAAAACTAAAGTTGAAAATCGTACGGTTGTTTGCGTAAATTTCAACTCAAAGTTGAGGTCTCATGTTTTAAACATAGGGAAACTTAAAAAGTTTCACTTTTTTGGAGTAGTGTCAAAAATCTCGAAACTGAACAATGCTAGCCAACAGTGTCTAGTATCATTAGAAAGGCCTGGATAAGGTCTGTGATTTGTTGGAATTAGAATTTTGATTTAAGCTTCTATAATTTTTTAATTGTTTTTGTAGATTTAAAATTTGAAGCCATTTTAAAAGCTGAGGTCAAATTTTTAAATCCTCAAAAATTAATTAAAAAATTTTAGAAGCTTAAATCAAAATTCTAATTTGAACAAATCACAGCACGACTCATCCAGGCCTTTCTAATGATACCAGACACGGCAGGTTACGCATTGCCCAGTTTCGAGATTTTTTTGGCATTACTCCGAAATAGTGAAACTTTAAGTTTCCCATGTTTAACACATGAGACCTCAACTTTGAGGTGAAATTTAAGTACACAAAAACCGTACGACTTACAACTTTAATTTTAAAAACTCAGTAAAATATACCGTTTGAGACCATAAAATATGTAAAAATTCAGCGAGATCGGAGAAATTTAGAAAACATGACCAAAATTTGGACCCCCTTAACTTTTTGACTGAATTTGTTGTTTTGAGAATGCCGTTATTCGTCTTGGACTCGATTCTCGGCCTGGGATCCGCCTTGTGGTCCCTCAGGAACTCGATGGAGATATCGTGTCAAAAAGACCTGGAAATGACCGGAAATGCTCGAACTACATTGTTCACGAAGAATACTGCATTGTGCCTCCGTGTGGACGCCAAAGTGATCTTAAGTTTATGCTAGATTTAGTTGCATGTCAGGCAGTTTATCATCGCAGCTAGAGAAACCAAACTTGACCAGACTAATGAAGTGAAAGACGCTCTTTGTAATGGTCCAAAATTATTTAAATTGACCAATCAGGGGATTAAGATATTTTCCAAAATCTGAATCATTGTCCATTCAAGGATAGTGTATATTCGTAGCGAGCTTAGCTTAATAATTTGAACGTTAATGCAAACGAAACGTAATCGATTACACTAAGAAGTATAATTCCAGTATGAATTGACGCCACCCAAGAATGAGAACCAAGGGTGTACATTAAGCTTTCCTTCCCGATAAGAATATGATGATTAGAAGAGATTAGATTTATAGATTTGACAGATTTATATTATTGATAGATTTTTGATTTATTCCAGTACCAACATGTGCCATGTCGCCGTGGTCTGTCTGGTCACGTTGTCGTCATGGTCGTCAAATTTCGACAACGATTTCTGTTGAAACCGCCTCCCCTGCGAAGACTCCCATGCCCACCCAGACAGTCACAGCTGCGCCATTGTCATAAAAATGCCCCATTAATTGACCAGTTGTACAGACATTAGATTTGGATTGAACAAATTTAACTTAAAGTTAACTAATTTAACCTTAAATATATGTACTAATGCAGTGTCAAACATTAACTTTAACACAGAAAAGAAAAGTCACAATAACACACCTACGGCTGTGGTGTTACTAACAAAAGTGAAATAGTCACTTGTTCAAGCGTAGGCCCCAGCTGTTTTATTGGCTCAGCGTTCTGTTTATACGAGTTCTGATTTTTGGACCAAGAAAGAATCGAGAGTGTCGATGTACAGAACCAACCAAAGTTTGATCAATTCAGGCTTAACTTAACTCGACTTAACCACAGCTCTTACTAAGGGAGAAATTGGTCCACCAGTGAAAACAGGACCCAGGAGAGAAAAGGCACCTGGGCCAAAGAAGAAAGTGGAAAAGAGTGAAGTCCGGCTTTCCACTCATGATGGAAAGTAATGAATTGGCCCCGTCGGGAATCGAACCAATACCCTTTAGTCTTGAGAAAGACATGCTACACCATCACACCATCACAGGTCCATCAGCTGAAGTCCCATAAGGTTTTCTATAGCTGCTTCCCATACATCCATACAGGGTGGAGTGAAAGAATGTCAATTTATGAGATTACAAGCTGACAGCCAACATAGCATTGTTTTGGATAAGCTAAGTGAAGAAGAAGAAGAAGCATCAGTGAATGAAACCGCATTCACGGAAAGAATTGTCTCTATCAAGCAAAGTGCTTGCGAGGGCCCGGGCTGCGCAAACGTAAGAGGTCTGCAGCGATTTTGCAGAATTTTGAAGTATGCAGAATTTCTGCAAACTGAAGGAAGCTGAATTATGGTTATTTTCACTTTGCAGAATCTTAAAAATATCGGAAATTTCATTTCGCAGAATTGTAATTTTTCAGAATCTTTTTAGAAAATTGAAAATTTAGATTCTATGTTCGTGAAAATGTCGGAATATTCCAATTTTCAGAATCCTGTTGAAGATTTAGATTACCTTTGTGAAGTTAGCGCTCACAGGAAATATGCAAATTTGCTCGAACTTCACAAAAGTTTGGCAAACGCTCAAATTTTCCCAAGTCTTGTCTATATCTATCAGTCAATTAGCTAATCTCGACCGCCCTTCAAGCTTGAAAAGTCAGTCAGTAGGTTGGGAATCGTTGTAAAGTGTGGTCAGGGATTTTCGTAGAGCAGCTTTTGGTCGGGTTTGGGATTTTGGGGTATTTTTGGATTTTGCTACCGTATCCGACGCTTGTTGCATTTATTGTTTTGGAAATTATCATTTTGAGTCTTGTTTGGCGCATTTTGTTATTTTGACAGTAAATTGTGTTATTTTGAATTATTTATTTCAGTTGGTTAGGTTTGACATTTTCCTACATCACACACCACGATAGTTACTTGTGATCTGCGTCTCATATAGTACAAATTCAGTCAACTCATTTTACTTGATAGTTCATACATACAATTTCACTAGAGGCAGTTATAGAGACAAACTTCACATGTGGCGACCGTGTCATGTGGTAAACATCGGACAATGGTAACCTTGACCACAAATTCTCACATTAGAACACAAATTTAATTGAAGGTTTTAAGTTTTCCAAAGCTTGGTTATCTTAGTTTAGCTTTTTTATAAAACTGATTGCGACCAAGCACTAGTTATTGATCGGGAGGGGGAATGCCCTCCA